>SMOB01000079.1:0-25302 GCA_007388105.1 Coniochaeta prunicola
CCCGCCGGGACTCCCTTCACTAGGCCGGCCACCTCGCGTCGTTCGATTTTTTGTTTTTTTGAGAAGGCGATCAGCGATATCTTTACTGGCGATGTTTTTTTTTCCGTTTATGTGTATGAGTATAGATGATTTATGTTTGTTTTAGTACTTATTTTATATTTTATTTTTTTTTTTGATTGTTTTTTTATTTACTTTTTGTAGTTCGTGGAGTAGGTTCTGGGCTGCCATATTGTACATATATAACAGTTAAATAAGATGAGCTCCATGAATGTCTCCTATATCACAGTCGAGCCCATTGGCCAAAGCCCCCTAGGTTCGTCTCCTGAGATGATTCCCGATGCCAGGATCACCGGCCAGTCCACCAGCCGACAGCATGCCGAGGGGAGTCTAACCGAGTGGGCGCATGAAAACCCCGTACCCTTTGGCCATCCAGTGTCAGCTCTGTTCGAGCCTAAGTATGCCGGGGTCTTGCCGAGATGTACCAGTTCAATCATATTCCTGTCTTACCATCCTGCTAGCCAGCTTTGCGGTATCTTATTATACCTGACTGTAGTCAACGAAGCGCCAATTATGAGAGGACGCCGTTCGCCGAGATCCATGGCTCCATCTGCGTTTTTCAATATCCTCTTCCTGAGTGTTCCTGGTCCAGTGTGATGTAGTGCCCAGCCTGTCGAGGTTTGGGACGAGCGGCTTTCCGAAGCAGTATGAATGAGGTATCTGCTCTATGCAAATGCAAGGACGCGACTCTGAGGTCTTCTAGCCGGGAGTAGACAAAGGTCTGGATATCAGTGTGCACTAGCAGGTGACAGCTCCACCAAAGAGGTCGTGAGGAATCTGTGGAGGTAACAGTGACGGTCTCCGTACTAAGTCGGATGACATGAGTCCCCGCCAGAGACCCTCAGAATAGTCCAGGTATGTGGTCCCGGCTCCGGCAGAATCCTGTGCCGCGTAGGCGTCCATACCGAGACAATAGGTCCAACTTGACTTCCGTCACGTAAACGATTTCCGCGAGAATACATTCCACGACGGCCGTTGCCAGAGCGGCGTGCTCCGCGCCATATCCTCCAGGGCGAGACCGACCGCACCCAGCAAAGCCCTGCTTTTTCGTATCGCCTCCGGCGACGGCTCGCATATGGGTCGATTATGCGGGGAGAAGCGACGCTGGGCCGTCTTCGAGACGAAGATCAACTCGACAAGACCGGGCAGGCGCAGCACCAGGGCAAGCAGCTGGTAGACCGCGTCGGTCGTGGCCATGAACCTCTCGCGCTCGGAATAAGCAGGGCAGATGGGGCCCAGGACGGCCTCGTCGACGGCGATGCGGCGCACGCGCGCGAGGTCGCCCTCGCAGAGGGCGAAGACGGTCCTGAACTGCGCGTGGGGCCCCACGAGCCCGGTGCCCTTGGGGCCGAAGTACAGCACGTCGCGGTCCGGGTCGAAGTAGACCCTGCCGGGCCGGCCGGCGAAGCCGAACAGGCGCTTGTACCGCCGCAGGGTCTCGGCGCGGGACTCCCGGCAGACGCCGAGGGCGACGGGGAGGGACGCGGAGGACAGGCAGCTCGTCACGACGCCGCCGAAGCCTGGGGGGTATTTGTCAGATATGGAGTCGGAGCCGCAGCGGACTTCGACTATGCGGGGTGCTGGGAGGGTGAGGTTCCATATCTTGACGCGGATCTCTGGGGGCAGCCGGGGGAAGAGATGCTGATATACGTGTTAGTCAGGGAGAGTCAACCTGGGAGGTCAGAATTGCCAATAACGGATCATACAAATTCATTGCGGTCGCACATGTTGCCCAAGGATGGTTGTTGACACGACAGCTGTAGGGAGAGGGCACGTGAGACCTTGCTGGAACCAGTCTAGAATCCAGCCCTCAGACATACAAGGAAAGCTCGAGGACGCAAGACTAGAGTGAGTCTCGTGTACCCATGTCCTAGAAGACCCAGCCTTTCGGCGCACAAGGAAAGTGGCCGGAGAGGTAGGGTGGCGGGATATATAATATATCTCGATGAACGCAGACCTGTCAACCCCAAAGGACAAGGATACCTGAGGTGATGGTGGTCACCCTATGCCGCCAGAGACACAAGCGAAGGCGAAAGAAAGAGCTGTGCTATCTTGTACCGTGGTGTCGAAGGGCATCTACCTGGGACGCTCAGAACGCAAGACGTAGGATCAGCAACCAAGCACTCTCGCTATGCCGCCTCGCATGGTCGCATACCTAGGGCATATGTACACCGCGTCGGTATTACCGTGTAAGTGTCTTGTGGCGTTTTCTCGATACCGGGGGGAGGGACCCGGCAGAGTGGACCAAGTTGGAAGTACCGGCGTCGCACGCGAACTATCTTCAGCCCAAATGCGGATAGACGTCACAGGAGCCGTGTCAGTGGTCCTCTCGATGGTGGAACCATAGCCCTGGGACAGGATGATACGATGGGAATCTAGGCACAAGCCAGACAATCTTTCCTATGACGGTCCTTGCGGAAACCCGGCCTCGATCGTCGAGATGAACAGGAGCATACGAGGATCTCAAGGGCCTGCGTACAGCAACCAATGACAACCCAACACATATAAAGAAAAGACTGAGCTCAGACACCCAGACACTCGGAATCTAGAACGGTCCATATTATGAGGTGCATGTGCAGGCAGTGATTAGCCGAGAGATGGGAAGGGGGAAATATGCGCAAGGAGGTTGCAGCGATGCGGCGAAAATGCGATGGCTTGACATGGCTGAAGTGCGGCCTGCACCCTGCGCGGATTATGCACTTGGTGGTGGTGTGAATATTGAATGAACCCCTAAGCCGACACTTGTCCCGTGGTTCGGTTCCTGTTGCAACAGCGGCCAGGGAGGTGTCCCGCTCTTGGACGGCCTAGAAACGGCCGTAAGAAGGAGAGCAGCAAAGTAAATCATTTGGATATTGGCGGAATGTGCTTCGGAAAGGTAGTCGAGCAGGGGACGGAGTGAAGAATGACGAGCCGAAAACTGCAGTGTTTCATTTCTCTGGTATGTCTAC
This sequence comes from Coniochaeta prunicola, assembly GCA_007388105.1. Classification (NCBI taxonomy): domain Eukaryota; kingdom Fungi; phylum Ascomycota; class Sordariomycetes; order Coniochaetales; family Coniochaetaceae; genus Coniochaeta; species Coniochaeta prunicola. The sequence continues at coordinate 3,006 of SMOB01000079.1, forward strand.
AGGGGTCCCACGAAAGTGAGCACTTGCAGAAAGAGGCGGCGTGAACCAATTTCCCGGGAACGACCCCCTTGCGTCCAGGCTTCGTCAAAACTTGACCAACTAGCGACGCACCGGGCCAAAGTCAAACCATCCAGCCGGGTTTGGGGTCGTTGCTGTCATGTTGCCGATATCTGCGTGTAGCTGCTCTCCTGTGGAATGTGATATCAGGTGTGAATCGTGATGGAGCGTGACAGAAACAAAACACGTCATATACGCCTTGTTCCGTTGCCAGTCAGCGACGGTCTGCCACTCGACAACCGGGAGAGGACGGACACTTTGACTGGTATTGTACACAGATCGAGAGAGAGAAAGAGCGGCTACACTCTGGGGAGCCACCAATCTCCCGCAGTGATACTTGCATCATTCGATAGTCCGCTGTCAAATGCGAGGCGGCCATCGCGTGGACATGGCCCGGTATGTTGGGGGAAACATGGCTGGCGCCCTTAAACTGGTTCAGCGATTCCGGAGGGACCGCGAACGTATGGCGAAAAGAAGGAGAGCCATATACGATTGATTGACCATTGTAGAACGAAGAACCCGTTATGGTACACCGGATGCCCTAAGATCAAGCAAAACCCCCAAGACCAAACCATCCAACGACGACACCCCGACTAAACCTGGGGAAATAGTACCATCAGCAGCCCTTTCCGCAATCCTCGACGTCAACATCGAAGTCGTGCAAGTCCCTTTCCACGAAACGCTGCACATCGCGCAGAAAGGGCGATTTAGCTAGTCTCCATGCCCGTAACCTTGGTCAGCTTCGCCTAAACGTAGGCGAACAGTATCCTCCCACTCGGCGACTTTGTTGTTAGCACGGGGACGTGGGCCAGCCATGGTAAGCTGGTACGTACATACGGCGTCCTTCAACCAGCTGGGCGAACTGATATACAACATCCTGGGATTAAAATGGACCTCCGTAGTGACCGTCCTCGTAAGGAGTAATAACAGTTCGAACAAGGGCCAAAGGCAATGTCAGGAGGGCCAGCAATACATTCACAGCCAGGTCCTTTGCTTTGCGGATGCATACATTGCCATAGAGAAAGCTCGTTCTACGCGTTCGAGATCCCAGTGGGCTAGCTCCATCTCATCGCGGTCGTAAATGGTTTGGGAACGAAAAGCCGCTTGAGATTCTGTAATAAGTCATACATACCGGCGTCTCTTCAAGCATGTCACGCATCAGTGGTACCTTTTTCATAGTACGCAGCTAAATAACGATCTCAGCTATTCGATGCAGATCCGGCCTAGTGTTCCCGTCTTCAGGCTGCTCAAGGCGTAACGGTACATCCTTGAAACTATATGCGTTGAGGGGAAGAGGAGCGTCTCCAAGATACTGACACGCCAGTTCAGTCAAGCGTCCAATCGCCGGCGCTACATCTTCTTGTTGTAAGCGTGTCACTAGCCAGTCCCAAACATTCATTGGGATCTGCGATGCATCCGAGCCAGTCCTGTACCTGCATAACTCTTCAATCGGCAGGACTCTGAAGACAGCGACTTTCCAGTTATTGTCCGTATGGCCATATTGGTATGCGGGTACTCAATCAGCCTTGATTGAATTCAATTTGCCGGTGTCGGCCAAGTCCGTGTTGATCCTAGCAATATCCTTTTCGCGTTGGCCGAGAGTGCGAGTGGTGTCCTTTTTCCATTGAGCGTTGTTCTCTTTGTACTGGTGGAATTCCTCCCGGATGGCCTTAACCGCTGATTTGTCCTTTTGGTGGATGACCTCTTCCACCATCGTGTTGATCTCCTCTAGGAGACCACGAGTCTCCGACTCTTTCACCGTGGTGGTTGAGACTATAGGAATGCCACGCCGGACGGCGAGTAAGTGTACCGCTCCCATTGCGCAGAGATATCCGCCGATAGTCTCTGGCATTTTGTTCCCGTTAAAGTAACGGATTGCCAAAACCTCATGGAGCTCAGGCAGTCTGCTGCTGAACCCTGCATCTCCTTGTATAAATCTGGCATGGGCAGCCGACACCTGCCGCTTCACCCTTCGCAGGGTCGGGAGTTCGCTGTAGGCGACTCCGCCTTTCGCCGGGTCCTTGCTAGCGACGAGAGTGTCGTACTCGCTCACGAGCTTGGCGATGATCCCGATGATTCTAGGCCGCAGGGACTCATCCTTAATCTCGTACTCGAGACAGGCCATCGCCAAAGTGCGACGGTCCTTCAAAGTGAGCTTCCGGCCTTCGGATTTGAGTCCCAGCATGAGTTGTTTAGCACTTACAGGGTTTCTGGTCTGATGCGTGGGCGATCGGTTCCGCAATTCTAGGTTTGGGTTCGGAGGAGATTCTTAAAACGAGTCAAGCATCCATGGGCTTGAGGTGAGTGCACCTCCGTAACAGGGAGAATCGGGACTGAAATTCGGGGAGGTAGCGGTGATGACGGCGATCGAGGTCGAAATTCCAGTCAACGATCGTCGAATCTCGGCCACAGTGCTTCTCTGATATCAGTCCTTTGTCCCGGGCAAGTGGTACGCTTCTGGGTAACCATTTCTGATTGGCGATCAACGCATTTTTGTAATCTCGAACGTCATCCCAGGCATCTCGCGCATAAGACTGCAAATCTGCGATTCTTATGATAAAATCTCCTTCTTGCGGACCTGGATCTCGTAGAAAGAGAAGCCGAAGCGAAAGTACCAATGCGCTTCTACCGACATGGTATGAATTGGTTGCTGGAAGTGTTAATGGTGATATTCTGTCTTAATACAGGTGGTATTCCCTGTGTTGCAGTCACAGGTGTGAATCTGATTAGTCCATAAAATGGCTAGAGTAGTTCTCGATAGAGGGTCGCCCTTAGCTCGCGAAGAAGGCGCTGAGGAGGAAACTGTACTTGTAAAGCCTGGAGGATTATGATAATTGTATTCCTTGGTAGACCGTAGATTGTAGAAGCTGTGTCGGGGCACTGCTTGATAGGCAAGCCAGTCTGAAGATTCAGAAGAGGCCGAAGATTTTGCTGATTGCAAGCGTTCTAGGCCCAAATTTTGTTATTGACAAGTTGAATATGGATCCCGTACATATATCGTAGCCTAGAGCTGTTGGTGTTGAGCGATGATCTGCTCGGTATGAGCCAAGGATCTGCTGGTTCCCGGCGTGGTTCTCAGGGATGATCTGCTGGTTCTGGATGATGATCTATCAGAGTAGCTGATTCTCGGCCATAGTTATAGTAGTATAAAAAGGTAGAAGAAGATAAGGTAGACAAAAGGTAGAGGAAGGTGGATTGAAGGTAGACGAAGTTGATATAGAATTGACTGTTGGTGCTGCCAAAAATGGCGGGCTCGACCGCGATACAGGGTGTTACTGCTGGAAGGTGCCAGAGGTGCTTCTTCTTCTTCTCATCTCTCGATAATAATCCGTTGATAAGATGATCGAACTTTGCAAGAAGAACAGTATTATAACCTGGTGATCTGATGCAGAAAACCACCATCTCATACCATCTCGCAGGGCGCCTAAGGATTCAGAATCCCCTGCTCTTCATCCTCCGTAGTAGAGTGAGTAGAGATTGACAGGTCAGGCGATGCCATTGTAGTCTAGATCCCTGTGCAAAAGGGTTTGTTGTTGAGGACTTTGTTTGGAGGCGCTGAAACTCAATGTCGGAGGCTTTGCTAAAGGCTTCCGCTTTTGGAAGGCTCAACATCGACACGGTACCTGCCGTAATACGGGTGGGATAGGTACTGCAGTGGATTTGGCTTCCTTCTGGGGTGGAAGGTCGCCGACAAATAACGTGGCTGTTTATTGGCGAAGCGTACTGTAGTCTGGTTCCGTCTTGGATGGGCAACCAGGCACGGCTTGATGTTTAGAGTACTTGATACGTACCGTACGTCTATATTACAGATAAGGTTTGGGAGCTGATATTGAAATCATCGCCTTGTTAAGTACGTACCTACCGTACACGTGGATGTCCCTGATAACCCTGGGGGTTGAAATTGAAGCCAATGGCATCGCTGAGTGTTGTACCTAGGTACCTACGTACTGGCTTGGCATCTTATGTCAGCAAGTCTTTCTCGGCAGGCTCTGCTTGACGATAGAGTCGTTCTGGATAAAATCCTTCACGACACCTCGAAATACAGCCGATGTTTCAATCAGGCCTCAAGACCTGCGACCCTGGAATAGACGAACTCTTGTCAGTTACTCACTTGCTGTGTACAACCGATATCCACGAAAATGCACGGACCACTTGAAACACGATCCAATTAACAGACAATCGCCGGCGCCTGGCAATTGCAGCATCATGAAACGCCGCCCTCTGATTTGCTTGCCGATCTCCCGCGCGAACCTCTTAAGCGCCTACCATGGCCTAAACAACAGGCCTCTCGTCCTTACCCTGTCCGCGCAGCCGCCCTCCGTTGGGGATCAATCTGCGGGAGACCAGCCAATGCGCATCGCCATCCAGCTATTTCTGTCACGTTTAAGTGCTTCAGAGCATGCCGTCAGCACCCCCCCTGGCTCCAGATGCCCATCCATCCGCGGGCAAAATTAGACCATCTCTACTTTACCTAAGCGTCGTGTTTGCATGGCGATGGAGAGTCCCTCGTCAACTTCGCCCTGCGCGCCTGGGCAGTCCCTTTCATTTGGCAGTTTCCAAAAATTGGGCGGCATCCCCCACCCGTAGATGGCTTTGACGCGGAGAAGCGGCGTTGACGCTGGCGGCTAACTCTTGGTGTTGGAGGAACCGAGTTCTTGAGGGTAGGTATTTGTATCATGATCTTCCCACCAGGAAGCCCTGGTGTGTGGTTTGGACTTTATCTGATTCCTTCGTACCCTTTGCTTGCTCAGTGCCGGTCTCTCAAGAACCGTACTTCTCTTCGGTGTTATTTCCTGCTTGCAAGTGACAAGACCTTCCTTCACTGAACTCGTTGCCCCGACTAGCCATAACACCTGTTCCCCTACCCAAAAATGGCCTACGAGAAGCGTGGTGACACCTCGTCTTTCGAGGTCGACTCCCAAGATCACAGCATCCAGAAGAAGATCAAGACCCTCCGACATGATGAGACCATCCGGATAGGCCTGCTCGCCCTAGCCACCGCTATGGGTATCACCATCATGGGCCTCGGTGCCGATGTCTATTCTGTCTATAAACGCACACATCTGCCCGGAGACTACCTTCTTGCCTTGTGGCCCGACAACCTCAACGTGGCGCCCACTGCTGTCCTTGTGGCCGGCAGTGCCACTGTGGTGTTCGTCAATGCCATCACTCTCATCGTTAGCAAGGTGGAACTCGTAAGTCGCCCGTGACGTCTAGTCTACCTGCCTACACATATCCCATGGTGGGACTCCGCTGACAGGACTTCGACTGTAGCTCCGCAGCAAGAGGCTCTTCCACAGCCTGACGTCCATCATCGCCCCTTTCATCGGCACCATCCTCGCCGTCGTGACCGTTGGCGAGTTCTATGCCATCAACGCCTCAAACACCGACGATACCCTCCTGAGCTGGACCTGCCGGTGGAAGTCGGTACCGATGGGTCAGCAGCCGTATTTCGGCACTCTGTGTCACGAGAGTTGGGCGGCAGTCATCATGGCTATCGTGGTCATGGTGCTCGAGATCGGCATCCTTGCCCTCGGTGCTTACCAGTGGTTCCTCGAGAGGCACATCACCACTTCTGCTCGGTCGAGGCAGGAGAGCCCCGTCATGTCGTGAACTCATTCACATTACTAATACCCAGGGGATGAGTGGAGGAACACTGTATAATATACGGACCTGCCAGCTCCGTCGCATGTCTTGTTTTGGGGTGGATGTCCTCAGGAGAAGTAGGGAGTTTGAATTATGGGTTGCAACAACCTCGAGTCGGTGGCCTACTGCGATGTAGACTTCTTTTCGCAAATAGCGTGAGATGTTTACAAATCTACTTATTTTGATCTCGACAAGGGCTGCGGGTACGTGCCTTACATTCCTGATGATCTGGGACCCATCTGCTCGAAACTTGAGCTTTTGGTCCGCTCGTGTCTTCCTCCGTGACGGGTAACCGCAGGATGAGGTTGCCCTATAAGATTTCAACTCACCTGTGGGACAGTCATGTTTTACAGGCAAGATTTTCGTAAACGCGACTGCCACCGGCAGCTTGATGGAGGTCGGTGTACCTAATGGGCGATGCTGGGTATTGTTATCATATGCTGCAGCTCTGTCTTGGCCATGTACGACTTTGGACTGTTCTAACGACCATATTCTGAACCGGCAAAGGAGAAGCGATACGGACAGGCGGAGAATAAAATAACTTATCTCCCAACTGTCATAAGTCACCTTCCTTTTCCTTATCTACACATTCTCATGGTCGGAAGGCTAAGATATGTACCCTCATTTGATCCGATGTACAGCTTCTACATGCTGTACAATGTACAATTGACCGAGCTGTCATTGAAGGCTGTCTAGGAGCATTAGACTTAGCTAAGTGTGTGCCACCACGCTGTTACTGACCGTCGGCAAGCTGCATAGCTGTCCCAATATTCGACGCACCATCGTCTCGCTGTCAAAGCAATCAGTGTTCTTTTATTCTTCTTGCCTACCGGAGCAAGAGTGGCGTTGAACATTTCTAGAAGTCTCTTTTGTAGCTGCCGTCCCTGCTAGGTTCCTCCTTTCCTTCCCCATTCTGAGGATCTAGCAAGTGAAGTTTGCCTTTGGCTGATCGATCGTGTATAACCTGTCCGTCGTCTTGCATCTTAGTCACAGTTCACCGTAGTTCTGCCTGGTATATTGTGATACTCATCATTCTTTGTCGGTAGTTCACTTCATCTCGCATATTCATCGATAGGCGCACCGCGGTCCTTCACTGGAGACAATTAATTACCGCAAAACAAGAAGGGCACTGACTCGATGCCATAGATATCGTTGAATAGGCACCCAATATCTGTTCTTCCAGGATACGAGTCGGTCCGTCTGTTTCTTTATCGATCTGGACTGTGACAACACCAGGGTATCAGCACTCTCTTGCACCAATCTCGAATATCGTCTGAACCAGAACCCACGGATGAACGCAGTTAACGCGATGGCAACACAACCGCCAGATATGAATGCTTCGAACAGCCTTCGAAGGCCCGACCAAAGTCTACAACCGCCCAAGAACACATTAGACCTTCCAGCAGCCTACACACAACGTTCTTTCGCTGAACGCAAGGCCAACACATCGAGGCTGACCCCATTGGAAAATGTACAGGAGCATGGCAATATGCTTGATGTCGGTCGGCCGCCACCGGGCGACGTATCAACGAAGAAGAAGACCCAGTCAAAGCCCGAGCTGACGAAACAAAGGAGCCACTACTTCGAGGATGCATTCGGGGTCAGAGAGACCAACCCAGCCAAAGATCGCGTCCTCAGCGAATCAGTTGTCATGGCTGATATCAAGACAAATGTCATAGTAAGTGCTAAGTCGTGGGCATTTGTAGCACCAAGATCTCTCTGACTTGCGAGTAGATCCACGACGAGTTCACCTTCATAACCCAGCTGTCATACCTGCTGTCCACACGATACCAGCGACCCATATCATCGATAGTCGTCACCCTGCAGCACGGAACCTGTATGGTATTCGGAGGCACCTTCGACCCGGCATACGTGCTATCGGTATTCGCATTGCCGACACAACTACAACCGACGACGAACAAGCGCAACGCCGCTCTAATACAAAGACACTTGGAGGAGGTACTCTGCGTCAAGCCCTCGAGAGGCTTCCTGCGCTTCATCCCGACATCGGAAGAGAACACTGCTCGTAATGGCAAGACACTTGCCGGGGAGATCGAGGAAGTCGGGAAGAACTCCACGACTGACGCAGCTGAAGACATCGCTGGCGTTCAACGCAGCAGGGCCAAGAGAAAGAGCCGTCTTAGTGTGAGGGTGAGTATACTGTCGCCCGTAAACATACATAGAGCACCGAAACTGACGTGGGACAGTCGTTTGGGACTTTCCGCTCTTCACCTGCGGTTGCGGCAGAGACACAGGGACACACGCCTCCTACAGGCGTAGGAGGGCCCGGGGAGCCGGTAGCGAGGAAAGAGACGTCCCCCGGAGCGAGCGCACTGGCACCTCCAACAAAGACGGCAAAGAGGCGGAAGAGCTTTGTGGCAAACTTCTTTGGGCGGTCATGATCTCCGGACCGGTGAGTGGTGATTAGAGATCCTTGAGCGGGCATGAATATGTAGCATGAGCGTTACAAGAAGCGAGAGTGAGAAGGAGGCTGACTGTGTCCAAAATAGAAAAATACATTCTCACCGGACCTAAGAGTGGATGAAGTAATAGGAGTGAAGAAAGAGAATGCTGTTTGAACATACCTATAGGTAGCCGGGGAAATGCTGCAGACACACGAGTACAGCTATGCTGTGTAATCAAATTTATGTACCAAAAGCGACGCTGTGGTGACTCGGAAGCTATTGGATTTGGTGAGAACTTCAAACAAGTTTGTCAAATGAGCCGACAAGTGGGTTCATGGGCAAAGTGCTTCCTATGTTGTACAGCTGCACTTCCGTACTGAAGGCTACGAGGCGCCATCTACCACAAAATGATTCGTCGAGCATCTCTCTTGATATGGACATTATGAGAATCGGCAGAAGCAGGTAGATTAGGAATGAAAAGGCGGTCGTCCTGGTCCGTGCGGCTTGCTCGGTGAGCCACTCACCTTAGGTTAGGGGGGTGGCTAGGTAAGGAAAGTGGGGGTGCCGAGGTCGCGTGTCTACTCCAGTAAGGTGTGCTAGGTGGCTGCGGCTAGCTACCTCTCTCGACGCTTCATCAACCATACCGATATCCATACCCGTAACCAATTAGATTTGTCCTGGCCCTATTACCATCAATAGATCTTGAAAGATACTGCTCACATAGCAACATATCCTCTTGTGCAAATAACCTCCTACTCGGATTCATCCCGCGATAACTGCCGCGTCGACGACGAGCCTTATCGAGCCCTAGATTCAGCTACCATCCGGAAAGATTGCCGTCGAAATACCAAGGCTTCCGCATCCTGTAGGTCACGAATCTCAAGGTAGTTGAATGTGTTCCCTGACTAATGTTTTTATCAGGCCCTTTCTCCTCCAATTGAGCTGTCTCGACATTGTTGTGAGCTGGGCATCGACAGCCCCAAAGCTCAGATCATCCACTGTTGTCAATTCCCGCATGAAAGCGCGGCTTTGACTTCAACCCAGCATGGACGTAAGTCTCCGTGCCATTGCTTTCTCTTGTCTTTGCAGTGGAGCTGCTCGTCTCTCGAGCTTTTTCCGTGTATTTCTGTCTCGGCTAGTGATCCTACCATGATCCTTTGCCTACGGATTGTTTCACAAGATCAATATCAAGCCCCGAGTCCTGCCACGCTTGCGACACCATCAGATCAAGGATTTCTAGAAGGACACCAATCCGGTGCCGGCATTGACTTCCCGAACCCTTGTTGGTCGCTCGTATTCTCAGCACGGTGGCAGTTAGTGGCCCAAGCAACTGTTCGGGATAAGAAGATGGGCTTCAGACTGAGTCACGCCAATGCCTCGTTGAGCCACGTCTGGCCTATGGATTCTGTATCACCTCGGTGTTAGGGTTGCTTGCGGTCATGTGCCAAGTATGCGCTCTTTCTGCTGAAAGCTGCGGATGCTATGATCACAGAGGGCAGCGCCCGTCGTCCGTGAAGCTCCTCTGTCTACCAGATGTGGCTGTCCGTGCAAACTTCAAGACTTGGCCCCTGTCTAACACAGGAGTCTGCACATCCCGACTCGAGCCAATCTTATCGGCGCGTTTGAGGGACACCAGCAGAGCCGCAGTAACCTCCCGTTCCCCGATTGGCACGCAAACACCCTATGACGAGGCCGCCCTCCCGTGGCAAGTGCTTCGGAGACAATTGATATGAATTTGCCGGATCCCACATCTTACACCATTCCGCTTCTTCATGTCTATGCGAACCGTTTCGGCCCTATGTCCTGCTTTCCTACACGGTCCGAGATGTATTCGACACTCCGAGTCTCAACATGGCCACCTCTCTTTCAAGATGCAACAGCATGGGCGCTATGTCAGAAGCAGACTCTTCACCTCGCCGTCGTGGCCTGTACATCAGTCCAGCGACCATAAGGCTAAACCATGTTTTTGAGCAGAATCGACAACGACAGCAAAAGATTGATGGGGTGAAGGCTCAAGAGCCGGCAACTCCTCAACAAGGGAAGGGTAAACCTCGTCTCTTGTTGATGGGCCAGCGAAGGTATGCATAGCGCCTATGGCCTGGTCTAAGGTGGAAAACTAAATGGCCTGGCAGGAGTGGCAAGTCGTCTATATCCAGTGTGGTCTTCCACAAGCTCCCACCGAACGAAACACTATATCTCGAAAGTACGGCTCGAATACAGAAAGATAGCTTAAAGTAAGTAGTCCCACACCGGCATTGCTGTTCTGGCAGGCTAACAGGCGCGAAGCTCATTTATGGACTTCCAAGTATGGGACTTCCCCGGGCAAATCGATATATTCGACAATCCTAACTTCGCATTTGACATGGATGCAATCTTCGGCGAAGTTGGTGCCCTCATATGGGTGATTGACGCACAAGACGACTACCTGGAGGCAGTCGCAAAACTTAACTCTACCATCCTACACCTCCAACGCAGCTATCCGCATATTATCATAGAAGTCTTCATCCACAAGGTCGATGGCCTTTCGGATGATTACAAACTGGACATTCAGCGCGACGTGACAATAAGAATTCAGGACGAACTGTCGGACCAGGGACTCGAGAACGCGTCGATTAGTTTCCACCTGACCAGCATATACAATCACAGCATCTTCGAAGCCTTCAGCAAAGTCATCCAGAAGCTCATCCCGCGGCTGGGTCAGCTCGAGGCGATGCTCACCTCGCTGTGTCGAACATGCCGTTTCGACAAAGCGTATCTGTTTGACGTTAACACCAAAATCTACATCGCGACCGACAGCTCTCCTGAAGACGTGGCGAGCTACGAGATCTGCTCCGACTACGTGGATGTCATCATTGACTTCACCGAAGTGTACGGCAGCTGGGAGCGGTCGCCCGGTAGGCGCGAGCGCCTAGAGCAGGCACCGTGGCCGAAGAAGCTGGACGACCAGATAGGCTGCGACCTCGCGGAGAGCGGCATGGTGCTTTCCGATGCGCAGAAGCCAATCATGCTCCGGGAGGTAGACAGGTTCCTTGCGCTCGTTGCCATCATGAAAGAGGGGTCGTACGACAAGATACCGCTCATCAACATGAACGTCGACGAAGTTGTGAAGGGATTGACAGAGTTCTTTGAAATCACGAAACATAGAGAGACGAGGCCGGCAGGCAAGGATGATCCGGGCGAGGGCCGGTTGGCTCTCGGCAGTTGAAAGGGACAATGTAACCGTATGACTTTGGAAGGGCGTCATCAGCCAGCAAAAAGCGTCGATATTGACTAGCAAGTACCGTTATTCCACCATGATCATCAACCTTTGAACAATAACGGGATACGGTCTATAACCCGGCATGTGGCAGGTCAAATCGAATCGAACCCCACGTGCGCTCGGTTTGGAGATCGACAGGGTCCCGTCAGCCTTCCACTTGCTTACCCCACCCCGTATCAACCTGTCCGTCTCTATAGGAGACACAACACATGTGTCAAAACTCAAACACCAGTCATGATAAGAAGTGATCTTGGGTAGAGTCACTTCTTTCCAGTATGATGGCCGATTCAATAAACCTTGAAGGAGAAACATGAAGTGCTCACCGCAGATTTGACGCCTCTCGACGTCTCAAGCTCCGATTCATCAACCATGGCGCGGTCAGTCGTCGCATCCATCCTCGCCGCCCTCATCCTCACCTGCGCAACCGTCTCCCTCCTCAAATCCACCCTCACACCCACCCTCCCAACCCTCTTCCCCGCAGCCACCACCCCCCGCCGCCCACTAACCCTCTCCCCCTCCCTCACCTTCAAGCTAGCCCTCTTCTCAGACCTGCACTTCGGCGAGGAAGAATCCGGCTGGGGCATCGACCAAGACGCCAACTCCACGCGCGTCGCCCGCCGCGTCCTCGCCGCCGAGTCGCGCCCGCCCGTCGACCTGGTCGTGCTCAACGGCGACCTGATCACGGGCGAGAACACCCTCCGCGAGAACGCCAGCGCGTACGTGCACCGCGTCGCGGCGCCCTTGGTCGCCGCGGGGGTGCCCTGGGCGTCGACGTACGGGAACCACGACTCCAAAGTTAACTTGTCGAGGGAGGACATGTTGGCCGCGGAGCGGGGGTACGCGCTGTCGTATACGCGGCGGACGGAGGGGTTGGAGGGGGTTACGAATTATTACCTTTTGGTGTATCGGGATGGCGAAAAGGGTGGCAAGCCGGTCGCGGTGCTGTGGTTCTTCGACTCGCGCGGCGGGACGACTTACGGACGGGACGGGGCGGACGGAGAAGAGGGAGACGATATCCCCAACTGGGTCGCGCCCGAGACGGCAAGATGGTTCCGGGCCGAGGCGCGCGCGCTACGGTCGCGGTACGGAGGCGTGCTGCCGGGTCTGGCGTTCGTGCACATCCCGCCGAGGGTGTTTCTAGCGGCGCAGAGGAGGGGCATCGATCCGGCATCGTTTCCCGGCGTGAATGAGGATGTGCCTGTTGCGGCGCAGGGGACGGGGAGCGAAGACGGTGAGTTTGCGGATGCGCTGCGGGAGGAGTGGAGGGTTGGGGGGTTGCATAGCGTCTATGTGGGACATGATCACGGGAATGCGTGGTGCGCCTTGTGGCCGGCTGAGGGGGGTGTAGACTCAGACCAGGGGCGGCGGGAGCAGGGAGGGGCAGGGCCGGTGCTTTGCTTTGGCAGACATACCGGATATGGTGGTTATGGGGACTGGGATCGGGGGTCGCGCATCGTGCAGCTGAGGTTCCTGGATAAGGATGGTGATGGCGGTTTCGGCGGGCCTGGAGAGATGGTGGTTGAGACGTGGGTGAGGATGGAGGATGGACGGGTCATCTCTCGGGTTGTGCTGAACGAGACGTACGGCACGGACAGGTATTCGACTGTCTAACGGGAAGTCGGACGAGTGACCAACTTGGACAGGCATCGTATGCCAGTGATGCCGAAGTAGGGGGGGATGCCGAATCAGACGCTCTAATCCGACCCTCTACGACGTTTCGATGCGAGCTACATATGGCATCATCGGCTGAGCTTCATACCGATTCACAAATAGCCATGCATGGCAGCGCGGTCACTAGTCCGCTTGGTACGCATATGCCAAAAAGGACAACGAAAGGAAAGAAGAATTACACATATGGCTTTCATGTATATCTGGTCCGGGGAAGCTTGAACACAGGAAAGTGCTATTTTGTTGACCGTTACGCCATACCGGGTGGCTTACTCTACATACTTTCACAAGTGGTAGGCGGGCTCTAGGGGATCCGAGTGCCTGGTTCGCCGTTGTTTCGGACAGCGAGGGCCGACTCGCGTCTTACGGGCGCTAATCTGTCGCCGACCGGATCCAGCCCGAGTCGGATTACGGGACGAGTCAGACCCGCTCTACCGATTCCCACTTTGTGGATCCGGCTTTCTGGATGGGGAGTCTAAGTCTCTGAGACGAAGTCATTCTTTGGCGAAATCGTATGTTGGCATGTGATTCATCTCGCTAGTTGACCTGCCAAGTCTTTACTACACCAAGACCATTACTCCAGAACTCTCAAGCAGCAAAGGCTTCGTTAGAACACGCGGGCTTCGTATAGGAGAGGAACCAGATCTACAAGATGCGAGAAAGGGAGAGGTTTCCAGACATGACATATTGCTATTATCGAACCGTCTATTATCTATTATCTAGGTATATCCCAAAACTCCTACCATATGCCAAAGTAACAATGGGGTAACAAGTCCCGTCACCGTAATGCGATGCAAATCCCAGTCTAGTCCAGCATAGAGACCGAAAAGTTGCAAAAGCCCTTGTCATCACTGCATCACTGTCTCGCTTCACCTGTCTGCTTCTCCTCCTCTCGCTCGGTACCAGCCTCCGGGCCCGAGTCCTGCTCACTATCGACGACGTCTTCATCGCTGATAGCCCCCGCGGCCGACATCTCCCGCCTCATCTCGGGCGTGAGATGGGCCGTGTGCGCCCGCATCATCTCGAGCATGCGCGCCGCCTCGGCGGCGAACTTGCACTTCATGCGGATGCGCTCGCCGTACAGGTAGAACAGGTACGGGAACGGCATGCACCCGAGCGCCAGGAAGGCGGGGATGCTGCTGGCCCAGTGCAGGCCGAGGTTGCGGTACATGTACGTCGTGAAGAGCGGGAAGGCGGCGCCGAAGAGCGACCGCAGCACCGCGTTGGCGGCCAGCACGGACGCGGCGTACAGCACGTAGCTGTCGATCAGGTAGTTGAGCAGCGACAGGAAGACGAGCACGAGCCCGGACGCGAAGACGCCCGAGGCGATGATGGGCACCACCCAGTGCACCGACGGCTGGCACGTCCAGGCGAACCAGAAGAGGCCGGCGGGCAGCAGCACGGAGCCGATGATGGCGGGCGGGAGGCGCGCCTCGGGCGGGGCGGCGCCGCCGCGCGCGTGGGCCACGCGCTGGTAGCGCTTGTTGTCGAAGCCGGCGTAGACGACGGCGAGCATCATGCCGACGGCGACGCCGATGAAGGCCAGCCCGCCGACGCCGGGGCTCCAGCCGCGGTGCTGCTGGAAGACGATGGGGAAGGCGGCGAAGAGCATGTAGAGCGTGCCGTAGATGATGGCGATGTAGATGCTCGTCAGGAGGACGATGGGCTCGCGGAACAGGAGGGCCCAGGGGCGCATGATGCCGTTCTTGAGCTCCTCGGACATGGTCTTCTTGTTGGTGTGGTCGGCCCTGGCCATGTAGACCTTGCCGGTGAGCTTGGACAGCTTGGCGGCGCGCTTGCGGAGCAGCACGGGCGCGTACGTCTCCGGCACGAGGAGGTGGACGACGATCCAGACCACGCCGGTGAAGATGGCCATGACGCCCTCGACCCAGCGCCAGCCTTCCGTCTCGCCCAGGAAGCCGCCGACGATGGGACCGATGCAGGGGCCGAGGAAGGGCGCGACGGCAAAGACGGCAGCGGCGAGGCCACGCTCGTTGGCGTGGAACATGTCGGCGATAACGCCTCCGGCGTTGGTCAGGGGCGACGACCCAAAAGAGCCGGCGAAGAAGCGGAGGATGATCAAGGTCCAGATGTTCTGTGCGCCGGCAGCGCCGGCGTTGAAGGCTGTCATCGCGGCATAGGTGATAAAAAAGAGTAGCCGACGGCCGTAGAATTCTAGATGATTGGTTAGCGGGCAAGACGCGAGTGTGAAAGAGGTGGGCGGGCGAGGGGAAATCATACCACTCAGAGGTGCCCACAAGAGGGGACCGATAGCAAAGCCAAGGACGAACAGCGAGATGCCCAGGATAGCAACCTCTGTGTCTATCCTGAAGGTCATTATGACCTCCTGGATTCCTCCCGAGAAGGCCGTGCTCACGAAGGCAACGGCCAAAGTAGCGATAGCTTGGAGGATAGTGATCATCCATTTCTTCCATGCCGGGTATTTCAACGGGTTGTGTGGGTCCTCTGGTAGGAAGTCGACGAGATAAGGTGATTCGACCGTTCCGTGTCCGTGGTACTGGTGGTTGAGGACCGAGTTGGTGACGCCGGCCTGGTCCCAGACCAAGTTCCAATGTGATACGTGTTCATGTGTTGACTTTAGGGCCTCGACATCTCGATTTTCTATCCCGGGTGATGCCAGTGTTGAGGCAGATGAATGTGGTGTTGTCGAAGCCATGCTGGCGTCTAGGCTTGTGACTACGAAGAGGGTTGGAGTCCAGGGCTGGAGATCCGGGTGGCCAGTCTCTGATGGTATAATCCTTGAAGCGTCCCAGAGGACGGGTAGAGTAGGGGATTCGCCATCATATATACATACACACTTCACAACCAACAGACCGGAGAGACAGGTCTTGGCTACACTCCGGTGGACTCCACTACGGACTGGCATCACCCGTTCTGAGACTTATGACTACCAGCAGAAGACTGGCCGAGGGAGTTATGCAAGGAGTTATGAACTAGTCTCGCAGTGCGGATGTGTGCTATGCCAAGCTGTGCGGCTCTGTGTCATGAGTTTCCGGCACCAAACGGAGGCCCAGCGCGCCGGTGCAACCCCCACGGAAGGTCCCGGTACAGGATGCAGGGCTGAAGGGTAGTACTGCGTAGTATGCGCAAGGAGTTCGGAATCCCGCTTGGTATGTACCGTGTACCTGGTTGTTCGCGCCATAGTTGGCGATCAAGCAAGAAAGATCTGTCGGCAGACACTGACGCTAATATTAGTGCCCGGATTGGGCACGAACCGACAGGGCAGCACAAGCCTCGGCTCGGCTGGAAGTGTTCTTGGCACTCTCGAGAGATGACCGAAACGATGACCAAAAACAAACGGGATTCGGTTGGTCTTGATCACCGAGTGACCGGCTTTGACGCCCTTACCGTCGTCAAGTCACTTGAGCTTGACGAGAGCATGTGCGTGTTGCAGCCTCGCCCTTGCGCCGTACTGCAGCACGAGGTGTATGTTTGCAACTTGGGTTTGAGGCAGGAATGGATACGCCAAGCTTATCACAGATTTCTACCTCGAAAGTCGACCGAGGAATAAATCGAACCCCCACTCGGCGGGTCTGTCCAAAAAAGGCTTAAAGACGTGCTAAGACTTTTCAAGATCACAAGCTTAGAGCCGCGATAATGAGGGTCTGACAAACATTGCATCGAACCATCGATAAGATATCCTGAGAATGTGTATTCGGCCCGGGGACTTCTAGCGTATGGTGCCTGCCGTTGAGTCTCTCCTGTCTCTGTGGCTATACACGTATTGTGTACAGAACCCATTCACTATTCTTTCCGATCGCCTCTTGTGATGTCATCGGCCGGGATTCGCCCGAGGCTTCCGTAGGGCCAAGCGGGATCCACTATTTCCACGTGGGCGGCGTCCAAGTGGTACTACAGCCCTGTACGTGACAGCTCATAGCAAATCCGAGACCCCGTCCTCGTTCGGATCCGATTCCAGTTGGGTTTTCTACACGTATGTAGATAGCATGTGAAACCACCTTGGCGGCCTTCGAGAGGTGCTGGCTGTTATCATTCAGGGAAGAGATGTTGCCAGAGCCTTCGAGACACGTTGCTGATATAAGTTTGAGGATGAACGGCATTTCCCAGGTCTCAGTCCTCGAAGCCATCCCAACTCTCGTCCTCGTCTTCGTCATCCGCCGAGTTCGGACCCTTTTCATCTTGAGTGATTGTTGTCGATAGCTCGGGCTTGAGCGTAGGCATGCCGTTTAAGTCTCTTATTATCCGCCCCTTTCCGTCGCGAAGATACGGTCCGTCCCCGTCTTCACCCCCAACATGGCCATCTCGGCTATGAGTGATGAGGACCTGACCAGACGAACCAAATATCTCACTTGGCTCCACGGCTTTCTCTCCGGTTGATTTTAAGGTCGGTATCCCCATCGCATTCCTGATGATATGCCCTTGTTCATCCCGAAGATACGGGCCGTCCTCGTCACGCTGCCCGGTGGGTTCACGAACAAACGCGGCAACGAAGAAACCCATGACACAGTGTTCATCGTCCTTGTACGCTCGTATGCAAGCATCAGCGACCTCCTGGTTGCCGTTGCACGCCTCGAGTGATCCACGCACCGGCCAGTCACGCATCCCGCGGACTTGCTTCTCTCTCGTCAGAATCCTCCAGCCGCGTTCCTTTGCGACTTCTGATTCTAATGCCTTCTGCACGACATGCTCGTTTTCGCCCGCATATAGCGAGCATGTCGAGTATGTTATTCGCTTAGCAGCCGGAAACTTGAAAGCGTGTAGCAGCAGAGTCAATTGAAACGACGAAAGGGCCTCGATTCTGGCCTCCAGTTCCTTTCCAGAGGAGACGACCGTCGTCTCTCCGTCATCGTCGACCATAAGTGTTTTGGGCTGTGCTTCGGCATCTTGCCGTTTTCGCTTCTTGTCCTTGGCGGTCTGGCTCTTGACCGGTTTAGAACCAGGGACCTCCGGTAGATGTAACTCCGGCATCTCATCACGCCCGACAATCCCGCTCCCAGAACAGCTGGGGTCTAGCAGTAGAGCTCCGACATTTCGGTACTCTTCGGCGTCGGGCTTTACTTTGAGGAAGTCTTGCCCTTGCCTTATCTTTGTAAATGTGTCAGATCCAGTAAGTTTGACCATCCTCTCCAGTGTCTTTGCTCGCAATCTGTCTTTTTCGAAAGCAAACACGGTTCTCGGGGTAGTGCTGCGGGACTGTATTATGGCAGCTAGATGTGTCGTTTTGTTTCCGGGAGCGGCGCATGTGTCGATAACATCGCCGTCTTCCGGCCCGGGGTTCAGCAAGTATGCCGGGAAACAGGATGCCTTATCTTGCAGAATAATGGCTCCAGACTTGTAGGCCTCGGTTTTGGTGAAGTCTGTTCCAGGCGACACCGCCAGGAGATTGGGGATGTGAGGATCGAAGCAAAGTGACTTTCTGGTGCTCTTGACGACATCCTGGATCGAAGGAACGGGCTCAAACCCTTTAAAGGTAGTCTCGAGCTGATCGGTCGCCGTTGTCCTCAGGGTATTGATCCTGATCCAGCGAGGATGGACAGGTCCCGTCCTAGCCTCGGCCTCCACATGATGTCGGAGTGCCTCAACTGAGGGCAACTTCCTGCGCAGACGGCTTCGAGTAAACTCAGAGTTTAGCCTGGCCTTGTGGCGCTCGACAGAAGCCCGTAGGCCATGGGACTGTGGGAGCGCGATTCCCTGCTTTGCCACGAGGAAATCGTGAACCAAAAGCAGTGATAGAACTGGACTTAGCTGGCGGACCGTCAGCATGAATTACCGAGACTGTGAGTGACTATGGCTTACTTTACGCTCGTGTTTAAGAATCTCTGAGGCGTCGATGACTTCTTTGAGCACGGAACTCCACTTGCAGGTCTCGAAGACAAGGGCATATAACTGGGCGGGAGGAGACTTGAGATCCTTGTTTCCGTATATTCTGGACTTGAGACTGCCGCCTTCTGAGCCAGGCGATGAGAGGATGGCAGCGGCTTCGTGATAGAGCGACATGGTCTTCTCTAAAGGCCTGAAAAAAAGGAAGGGTCCAGGCGAGAGTGGAGCTTCGAGTGTGTCGCAGAATTTTGGAGTTTGTCGTCCAACCGTTAGTATTCTGCAAGGAGCTATGACCACTTGCGGAGCAGTTGTCGTTGCACTCTCTGGATATATCCCTCTACAGCATCATCCGCAGCAGAAGTGAGAGCACGAGAACAAATTCCACAATCCAGGACCATCCTTACTCCTCCCAACCCTCCGTGGCCGTGTCAAAAATTTATCGTAGTCGATCCTCCTTGTCATGCTTCAAGGTCACTGGTGTTCACATCGCATTTTCCACGACCTGGCTCTGTCTGCTTAGGCCCATCGTGGTAGGAGGCAAAGTAAGACATTGGTTTCTGACTCTTTTTCTCTCACCCCATCTCTCCGTGTCTACTGTCATTTCAGTAAGATTTCCTAGTAGTTCTAGATCCCAAGTCAATCCCGTCACTTGCCGAAAATCTGCATGCGCACAGCCCCAATCCTTCTCTTCTGCCGTCCCTGATTTTCAGTCTTCTCGATCGGCGCCAGAAAAGGTGTGTGAGAGCAGGGGAGCTCCTCCTGGCATGGGACGCTAGTTGGCGTCAGCTTGCATTCCAACCCTTCGAGCTCCGGCAGCTGTCAGAGCTCCCCAAAGCTTGTCTGGACCTTGAGAGTCAAACCCACCATGCCCCTTTTCGTCGGCCCGGCTGTGATACCCTCACCACCATGACGGGCGGCCTCCAACGGCCCCTCTCCATCTCAAAACACGTGCTCTGCCTCCGGCGGTGAGGAGAACTGGCAATGACCATGCGGTGCCGCCTGCGCGATTTATCTTCTACTCGAATCGGATTCTAGTGTCTGGGGCTACGCCCCCCTGAATGACCCGTCTCTTGCTTTGCCTTTGTTGCTGCTACCAGACTCTCGTAGAGTCTACCCGCTCCCCTGGATCTCACGACGCCTTTCTCGAGTTCCTGGATACAATAGCTTGGCTATCCTTCTACATGTCATCTTGTGTTTGTCTCTTACCGCATCCGGTAATCCGAGATTGTCGTGAGGATACGTAGCTATCTGTGACCTGAATTTTTCTGTCACTGAGAGGGGATGGCGGTCATCATTTTGCGGAGCTGTTAGACCGGAGGAGGTCCTTGAAATCGTCGTGCAAGTGTGGAAAGCGTACTGTTTCTAAGTGGTATAAGAGCGAAGCCAGACATGAAATGCAACGGCGAGGTTTTCTCACCCTGATTCGTATCGTCTCTGCCGTTTTGTCTGCTGTGCCCTTGTCTTGCTGCGTCGTGCTCCTTCGACTGGTGAGCTCGGCAGTATTACCCCTGTTATTCGCTCATGGCCACCTCAAATATACAGTTCGATGATGCTATACTGCCAGTGGGGCAGGACGGGCGTGTTGTCTCTGCCGAAAAGCGATCCTTTGCGTATGAGAAGCACTCGACAGAGCTCGATGACGAAGAAAAGGCTCGCCAGATAGCCGACCAAGACCTACATGGGTCCCGCAAGCAGGTAAGTACATCGATATCTTCTGCAGAGACTGAACTAATTGTGCATTGGTTCAGAAATATAGTGGCCTCGTCCTGCTCTGGCTCAGCTTCCAGTCCGTGGGTGTTATTTACGGCGACATTGGCACCTCGCCCCTATACGTCTTTTCCTCGACCTTCTCGGCCCAGCCGTCCTGGGATAACCTCGTCGGAAGCTTGTCTATCATCATCTGGTCATTGACCCTGATCGTCACTGTGAAATATTGCTTTATTGTGCTGTCAGCCGACGATGACGGGCAGGGTGGTACCTTTGCCCTGTACAGCCTGCTGTCGCGGTACATCAACATCACCCATTGCGATCCCAACTTCAGTGCCATGACCAAGCTTGAACGGTATCAAACAGGAGAGATGAAGCCGACCGGACGAAACCTGAGAAGTTTCTTGGAAGGCTCATCGACTGCCAAGTTCATGCTCAAGTTCGTCGGTGTTCTCGGTGTCTCGCTCGTCATGGCCGATGGCGTCCTCACTCCTGCGCAGTCGGTCCTTGGCGCCGTACAGGGCATCAGAGTCGTTAGACCTGATCTGGAAACCTCCTCCATCATAGGCATCACCGTCGGAATCCTTATATTTCTGTTCTTGCTCCAGCCATTCGGCACCGCCAGGCTGGGTACCACCTTTGCCCCTATTGTCACTGTTTGGCTCTTGTTCAACCTCGCCTCCGGAATCTACAACCTAGTCAAGTTTGACCACACCGTTCTGAAGGCATTCAGCCCATACTTTGCCTTCCATTATCTCATTCGAAATGGCCACGACGGCTGGCGGTCCCTAGGAGGCATCCTGCTTGCCTTCACCGGCGTCGAAGCGCTGTTTGCGGACCTGGGCGCCTTTAGCAAGCGTGCTGTCCAAATCTCGTGGCTCGGCATGGCCTATCCCTGCCTTCTGTTCGCATATATCGGCCAAGCAGCCTTCATCTCGGCGGATGTGACGGAGACGGCCTTCGCCAATCCCTTCTTCTTCACTGTCCCTCCAGGGACATTGTACTTCAGGTTTGTGGATGTTAACTTCAGCTAATGAACTCCACCGGATTGCCGGCTGACAGTCCATAGCTTGGCGATTGCTATCTTAGCTGCCATTGTCGCTTCCCAGGCCATGATCACTAGTACCTTCCAGCTGCTGGTGCAAGTGATGCGCCTTTCGTACTTTCCACACATCAAGCTCGTCCACACCAGCAAGCATTTCCACGAACAAGTGTACATCCCTATCGCCAACTGGCTGCTGATGATCGGCACCGTCATCGTCACGGCCGTGTACAACAATGTAAGTCTTCACTGGTGTGACAAGCCTCCCAATCTCCCCAGACTAACCTCCCCGTGACAGACCACATCCCTAGGCAACGCCTACGGCGTCTGCGTCATCCTCGTAACCTTCATAACGACCTGGATGGTCGCGCTGGTCGCGATCCTAATCTGGCGCCTGCCCATCTACGTCGTTCTCCCGGTGTTCCTCGTCTTCGCCGCCATAGACGGCGTCTACACCTCGTCCGTGCTGACCAAAGTCCCCGAAGGCGCCTGGTTCACCCTCCTCCTGGCCGTGATCCTCTCCTTGATCCACATCCTCTGGCGCTACGGCAAGGAGGCCCAGTGGGCCGCCGAGTCTCTCGACCGCCTGCCGGCATCGTCCCTCCTCACCGTCGGAGAACAAACCCAGCCGTCTCTCTCCGACCCAGCCATCCCAGAACCCGTACCATCATCATCAGCGTCAGCAACCGCACCCGCCCCTCCCCCCGCCCG
>SMOB01000081.1:0-79029 GCA_007388105.1 Coniochaeta prunicola
CCCCAACCTCTATCCTAGGTGCTGTTGACCATATTACGAAGGGGGCGAAGGCTATCATGCACCGGGTGGCCCTCTTGGAAGCAGAGGTCTCCTCACTACGCAAAGCTAATGAAGGACTAAGCAAACGCCGCAGGGCTAAAAAAACACGTGTACGGCTCGGAGGATCACTTAGTATACAAGATTCAGAGGATCTACTGGATCAGAAGGCTGCAGATGAGCAGATATTATAGGAAAGTCGACAGAATGGTAGTCGTGCAGGAGGGGCTCGTACGAAGGCGAGGTGCTGTAGCGTCTGCGGCCAGCCTGGCCATAACGCACGCACTTGCCAGGAAGCTGGAGAATTGTCTGATTCATCAGTTTCTAGTGTAATTGTAGTCAGTTGAAAGGGTTGTGGTGGTGCAATGGAGGATAATAATCTAAGGGGTGGTGGAATTGATCGCCCCGCTTGGTTGATCGCTTCGCTTGTGAATTACGTTAAATCAATCAGGTGCAACCCAGGTCCTAGGCTATCTCTAGCAAGGTTGGTCATTATCAGTCTATTGCAATTTACCATCGCGCTTGCCTTAGATGTAGTTCAAATTGGACCTTCAAGCGTACTATCTTCCCAGACCATTGAGACCAGCCATCCAGTCCTTTCTGGTACTATTACTGACAGCAAATAGCTTGGAACGCATCGTATTCGAACGGTGCATATCTCATCCATACTGCAAGGACTCTGGCAATGTCTAGGGCTCAGATGACCGACGAGGAACCCTCCTCAAAGCGACAGAAGAGAGAAACGGAATTGGGCTCCAAAACAGGTGGCGGCAAAATGGACCCAATCGAAAGAAACGTCGCTCATGCAAATCAGGCAGACATTTACATGAGTCCAATGTCCAAGAAGCTGATGAAGTGGATGAGGTAAGCAAGATAGACTTCATTCATCCAGTCCCGTGCAAGACTACTTTCCGCTTACAGTTATCATGGGCAGTGACCGATTTGCCGGCACACCCCCTGTGTCAGTCAAGTTCGGATCGGACAGCACCACCTATGTCTTTGGAAGGGAGCGCTTAATCAGCCACTTCGGATACTTCGCACACGCGCTGGCGAGTCGTAAGGATGGTTTGACGTTCTTAGAAGCACAGACACATCATATTCATCTTCAAGACATTTCAACACCGGTCTTTGCGCGTCTCTGGGGTTGGATCCTGGAGCCCGACATGTATCTCGTTGGTAAGGTTAAATGGGCCGTCAATTGGGCCTCCGGTGAAGACTTAGACTTCCAAGGCCTTCTCGAAACTATCATTGCCGCCGACTATCTACAACTGAACATCTTCAAAAAGTTTGAGAAGCACGTTGCTGAGCGGTTGGCCCTCATTCTTGTCAAAGATCGCCGCCAGCTCACTTCTGAGCATATCAGGATTGTTGAAGAGCACAGAGCCTTCGAAAGCAAGCTCGTATGGCGGGTAGTTGTGAGTTCAGGAATCAGAATGCTCTTGCAAGAACACTTAACGGGAACCAGTGAGTCACCGACGGGGAAGACCGATGATCCAGGTTCAAGTTTCTCGGTTGCTACAGTCCATCACTGCCGGATCTTGAGAAATGAGAACCCAGCATACACAATTGACCTCTCAAACCAAGTGTCAAAGACGCTGAAAACCGGAAGAGCTGCCCACACGGAACGGGGGCAGGGCGACGATAAGCGGCATACTGAAGCTACAATCCGCTACACCGATCCACTTTGGTCGTTCATATCTTTTGAGCCGCTCTACTATGAGCACATGTTCACTCTCTAATCTGCGGTATAACATAGGCGGGGAGTGGAAACGAGCATTCACCTGGATCGGAGGAGAAGTGGCATGGGGATGAAAGCATGAGTTGATGGCAGTGGATGGTCATAACGGCTAGCGTCATGTGTATAGTGGCCACCGTTATTCGCGGCGATATTTTAGAAGATTGTTGATCAACAGCTGGAGTAGTTGATTGAGGTTATGCTGCGTCAAAGGCGAAATAATCGATGACAGACTGGATGCTGCGACGGCACGGACATACCATACATGCTGAGAAAAACGAAGGCAGTAGCTAACGTCCGTAATGACAACAATATAACGGGTCTTCCTGACATGGGCTCGAAACTCTCAGCTCATCTATGAAGATAGAGCCATGCAAGAGTAATGTCACAAAAATCTTCGCATCCTCTGCCCGAAACACCACAACCGCGTGGGAAAATTACATCTCCTTCACGATATATCGACCACGTCATTGTGCCTCTGCTGCCTCGCCCACTACACACAAGAGCATCTCTCCCACAACACATTCCGGTCAGGAGTGATCTCCAACCAGTTTAGATTTATCGGCAGTCTAGATAGTGAATGTAACGTCGAAGTCGAGCCTCCGCTGGCCCTTCATCACGTCGTTGTCGAGAGGATCACGTAAGGAAACGCACCCGCTGAAGCTGCGAGAGCAAGTCTCTAAAAGCTTTGAGACCTGCTCTCCTACACGGAAAGAGTACTCCTTGTTGGCGGTCCGCAATTGTCTGCAATGTCGAAGGATTTCCAACCACTCATCCGCATTCCTATGACCCGGCTTCGCTGACGCTTGCCATATAGGAAACTGACTGAGCATAGTTGACTGAAGGAATGGTCTCGCCCCAGCCTTTACAAATACTTCCATAACGGGGCCGTGCTCCCCAAAGGCTTTGTGTGATTGGACAATGTCGATGTGTGTGGAGGACAGCTTCCGGCGATCGTGCAACAGAATCGTTGCCAGGAGACAGCAAATATGAAGTTCGAGCTCTTGGAAGTTGTCGAGACCAAGCTGGTGCGCTGCGATTATCTCATCGAGAAGGTCGTCTACTGCCAGGCCTTCGGTTAGGTTCGCCGGATCCTCACGGTTGCGTGCATCGGTTTGCGTCCATCGAATGACCCGTGCAAATGCAAAAGTGGTCAGGTCGTCAAGATGAACCTTGCTAACTGCTTTGTGCGAAGTATCATCGTTCGATGTATCGTCGTTTGAAGTATCTTCTCTCTTAAGCATATCTCTAAAGTACTGAAAACTTCGTACCAGGACCTCCTGTGGAAAGAGGTAAGTGTTATCGTCCGAGCCGCATTTGATGGCGATGGAAGTAGTGCCAAAGTAACGATTACTAGAGGAACAAAGGACGGGTTAGGATAGTTACAATTATGGTACGACAAGATATACTTGAAACTTGCCTTAGCCATTCCACCTCGATCTTCTTGGAGTATCGACTTTGTTCGGATGAAACTAGGCTATTGGTGCCCAAAGACTTGCTAGGATCAAAAGACCCAGTACCTGAGGAGGAGCCGAAGCCGCCTACTGTATTTGGTGTTGGACGGAGGAAACCGAATGCTTGGCCGGCACCAGTACTGCTGCAGGAATCTGAACTAGGTGTATTTGCGCCGAAAGGAGCGACTGTGTTTGCTGTTGTCAGCCTGACCCCAGCGAATGGACTTTCGTCGCCATATACGGCCAGGATTCCGTAACGTTGGCCATTGTCATAGTCGGCGAGTCTCAACTCTTCACTGGACCACTTTCTGAAGGTCTCCATAAAGAGGATGTTTTGGTATGCGTTTCTTTGCCACGGATCGTTCGCATCCCTCTCAACGGTCTGCGCGAAGGCTTCAAGATCCGTGCCAGGAGCAGCAGAATCTGAGGAGTGTTTGCCTCCTGGCTTGTTGGGCGCACCGCTGATTTTCGGGGCTTTGGGATGCTCTAGAGCACTGAACCCCCCATCGCCGGGCTCAATGGCGACTTCAGAATCAGCCATACTGGCTTCCTCTCGACTGTCTTCGGTCCTTATTGGATGAATATGCCGGTTTAGTCGAGGATATGGTTGTGACGAAAGGCCGTCTTATCACTTCTCCGAAATGAAGCCGCAACCACGATTCGACTGCTGTGCGGCTGACAATTGCTTCTCACTGTTACTATAGGAGTAATATAGTGCAACATTACAGTCCTGACTTCTCTCGAGATTGATATGTCTATTGACTCGGCCTGAGTGGCATCCGCTCTTTGATGAAGACTTGATGGCAGAGGCGTGGCTCCAAGAGATGTGCCAGATGAGTGAAAGGGAAGACGTAATTAAGCAGACTGTTGACTATTTTGACTACTTTCTGGATGGTGACAAGGCAGTTAGTGGTTATAGAAGAGGCAGCGTTGGCTGAAAGCCTAATCACAGCAGCAGTCGTTGGGACACCCCACCCTAGCCGTCCCCCTCCCAATTCTGAAACAAGTATGGTTCGAACCAAATACGATATTCACTGCAACCCTCAGAAATGTCACGAGACCATGTTCGTTTTTATCATTTGCGTCTCTTAGCTACCAGTAAATGCAGGCAGGCACATGCCCTGTATTGTGTGATGATTGAAACATCAAATTAGGCGCTGTGATGCGCCATGCTATGCCAACAAGACCAGATGTCATCCGAGTCCATCACACAGAAGCTGTCAACTCAAGAGCAAGCTCCGGGACCCGGCATCAGAAGGAGATTATTTCGAAGGAGGGGCTTGTGCCGCAGCAAATTGTACCCAAAGGATGTCCATCTCCAGCCCACATTGTGTGGTAGGCATGGTTGATTTGGAGCAGGAGAAAAGAAACATGCTCATCTCATGAGCGACCACGTTTGAACTATCACCTGCAAGGATTGTCAGCATAATTCAACATTACCACAAGATACGCGACGACTCACGGTGCTTTACCAGCAAGGCTCTCCCCTAATCTGGCACCAAGGATCCGGGTTGCGTGCCGTGAGGAAACTCCCGGCCTCGATGGCGGCAGTGAAAGCGTCAGCCTCACGCTTCGACTTCCAGCATGGCTCACCCCGGATCTGACACCATGGCTCAGCATCGCGGGTCTCGAGACCTCCGGCAGCGGCGAGGAAAGCTTCTGCCTCGCGCTTCGATTTCCAGCACGGCTCGCCCCTGACTTGGCACCATGGCTCCGCATCACGGGCCTCGTGAATGTTGGCGCGGGTGGCCTCGACGAATGCTATGGCGGATCGCTTGCTCTTCCAGCATGGCTCGCCTCTAACCTGGCACCAGGGCTCGGGTTCGGGCTCCGGGGCCGCGTCGCGGGCCTGTTGTGGCTGCAATATGTCAGAACTGCATGGCCTTGAGAGTCTGTGATTACTTCTAAGAGTCGTGGATTTGTTTAACATACATGATAAAGGGTGGTGTTCGGTTTAATATAGCACCGCCAATTGGAGCACCAAGGGTCGATTGGTAACCAGGGATCACGTACTAGGACATGACCGGCTCCGACGGCTGCGACGAGGGCCTCGGCAGCACGCTTGTTCTTCCAGCACGGCTCGCCCCTGATCTGGCACCAAGGCTCAGCGTCGCGGGCGGCAAGGCCGCCGGAAGCAGCGATGAAGGCCTCGGCCTCACGCTTGGACTTCCAGCACGGCTCACCCCTGACTTGGCACCATGGTTCGGCGTCGCGGGCCTCCTTGATGTTGGCGTGGGTCGATTCGATGAAGGCCTCGGCCTCACGCTTAGATTTCCAGCAGGGCTCGCCTCGGACCTGGCACCAGGGTTCGGGCGCAGGCTCTGGGACGGGAGAGGCTTCGACAGCGGCAGCCGCGATGGTGAGGATGAAAGGGAGAGAGAACCTCATGTTGACAGACAATTTTGATGGTAGAGGGGCGGAATTGAAGTAGAATGTGTGTGTGTTGATGTATGGTTGATCAGATGGGTTGCTGAATTAGCTGAAGTTGAGTAGGTTGGCCTGGACGAGGAAAACTGTGTCTGGCACCGAAGCAGATGGAAATTGAAAACATCATGGACAAAATCACCGCTTCTTATAGACTGCAGCCTCTATTGAGTTGTCAGATGTATATGATGGTTATTGTGACAATAAAGTCCGATCTCTTCAATAAACCGTCTCGCCCTGGGCTATTCGGGTACGAGGCCAGCCCCGAATACATCCCTCGGGTAGTTGAAGTCAAAGAACTACATGGCTTGGCTAAGAGTCAGCCACCCCATCTCAAGCAGTGAAGTTAAATCGATCACAAATGACCTCGATATTTTATTGTGTAGAATTATCGGTGGCGGCCTGCAATGTCTATTGACAACCCGTTTTGGACGCTCACATGGTGTCTGCAAGAAGTTGAGAAAGAAGAGTCTCCAAAGAACTCTCACAAAGCCACAGACCAAACTTGACCCATATCATGGCAAATAGTCAGCGAGTCGTGCTGGGGGTTTCCTGTTAGGGTGCGGTCGTGGTCGCCTCGATTAGTTCTCGCTTCTGGTGGCACCGGCATGTAGCAGGTTTGCTTGAGGCAAGAGCGATGTGATGACTTTAAAGAAAAATGATTGACGATGAAGAACCAGACAATGATTTGCTAGATTCTGAGGTGCCTAGTGCTTGGAATGTGACAGAAATCGGTGGACGAGGAAGCCACGATGGAGGTTATTGAGATTCTTATTCAACCACTTTCGGCAAGAGCCTCGTCCATCCACGAAAACCCACAACAGCAAACATAATACACCAATCACAGCGAATCTGGGGCGGGCAGGCATTATGAACCGACGAACTTGACCCTGCACGTCCAGCTAACGTCTTGAACTCGATACTCGTCGATTGAGGAGCAGAGCTTCAGCTCCAGCAGATCAAGTTCGTATCACATGACGGTCACGAGGACGTCTGAGACTTCGGCTCGTGCCGATTCTAGGCTGCTCGTCAATACCTGTCGATCTCTTGTATCTAGACTTACCTGTTTCAGTATTGGCGCGCAACTTGCGTTTGGGTGCGCCACGCCCACCGTCCTAATCCGTGCAAAATTGTGACACGCCAGAGGTTGGGCCCTCCCGCAGTCCGTAACCTGGATTGATTGTGCGAGCCCTTCACGGAAGATCTAGTAATCAGCTGGTACCTCAACTAGGAAGGATCTTGAGTCTGCAAGTTAGTCCATTGCTTCTCTAAAAACTATGCTCCTAGTCATTGTCAAGGTACAGTACATACATGAGCCTGCTTGAACTTTGAATGCAGGGAGACTGATTGATGGGTTGAACACAGTGAAGCCCGCCAGAACTGAAGCCCATTTGTGTCTTTCTCGGTGCTGAGGAGAGACTGAAGACGAAAAATAACCACTCCTCTAGAGACTAGACTTATATGTGTATTTTAAATCCGGAGCAATATCCATCCCTGTTCGTCGTCAGTCAGCCAACACAGCATCCGGTGATTCCGTGAGCCATATGAAGTTTGAAAAGCTGAACACATTCTATCGTTTCTGTAATGCCGTGCCTGCCTCATCTTGAGCACAGGACCTCGAGGAGCCGGACTGGCCCGTCATGCGGGTGTGGTCCATTCGTTTCGGCAGTTTCATCCCGCGTGATCGTAGCCACCTCACCATGCGTCCCGTGAAGGACGCTTCGGCTTTTATACGTACCAACAACTCGTGAATCGACGACCGTATATGGGCGTCCTCTCCTTGACTGTGGTTTTCCCGACGGGAATCAAGTGACCGGAGGACCCTGTCAGTTGCTGTCGTACCTCGCCTATGTGAAACCCGAGATCTAGAGACCGCGATTTCCTCAACGCTACCAGTGGTATTCGTAACCTGTAGCGGTTTCCGGTGTACTTCCTGCTCATGGTACCACTCGGAGCGTAGAGTCATTGCAGAAGGACCATTGGCTTGTGTCCCTAAACGGCAATACCTGTTTCCGATAGAGTCAATATCCGAGCTATCAGAGAGACGTACATTCTCATTAAGTGCATTGGCCTCAAAATGAACTCCTGGCAGACAAACTTCTATATCCTCGCCATTTGTCTCAGCCACGGCCGAGTGTCGCTGGCATTTTATGGACCTACCGGACAGCCTCGGGCTACGATAGTTCCCCTTGGTGACTGCGCTGGGTGAGATCGATGTAGAAGGAGTCGTAGTGATATCGTTACCAGAATGGGGCAGGTGACCGCTAGTGCTAGACTCAATTCGCTTGGTTGGCATAGGTACGAATGAGACGTTAGTATTGATTCTGGTTGGCGGGATTTGGGAAGTACCTTTTTCGTATGCCGTATGGACTCGTCGCTCATGGGCACCACCATATCCTCCACACCGCGGGACCGGGATCTGGGACATCGACAAGATTGATTCAGCCTCACCTTGCTCGGGCTCTCTGCTAAAACTGTTCAGCCTGTACGGTTGGTGGTCTTGCATCATATAGTGTGTTTCCCGACTTGGTGTGGATACACCAGTTCCTCCAGTGGACGACTTGTCGAGCCCCAGAACTTCACATACGCAATTGTTGAGCATCTGACAACTTTGGCAATACAAGGAGCTTACCAAACCTTGGACATATGGTTCCGGTACTCGAGGGCTTGACCGCATTGGATCTTCATGATGATATTGAGGCGGTCTTCCTATTCGTTTGTCTCTTCTGGCATCTTGTTCTCTGCCAACTCGGATCGCCTTACCTCGCGATGGGCCGACATCTCGATCCCGTTGTAGCGGTCTCTGGACACCATGCGGGCCCAGATGAGAGCTTTGATCTTCCGTACCAGCGGAAGTTGTTTTAGATGAGGGTAGTTGATTCATAACTGATAGGGATCTCTCCGGAGCAGTACCAACTGTGCGATCGTTTGTGGCCACGTTCAGAAACGAGAAGAGAACGGGTAAGACCACCGCGATAGGATTTAAGGAAAGAAGCACTGGACAGAGATGGATTGTGTTTGAAGATCGATGGATGACGAAGCGCCGACAATATGTGGGAGGATGGAAATTCAAGGACAGATGACCTGCGATAGACTTATATAGTGACTGAGCGCTCCGCCTACAGTCAACATCAGCTGAAAGAACCGGAAAGAAACAAAGACGCTGTTCAGGACAGCGACTTTCACGATGGATTCAGGTTTCTTATCACTTATGACGAGCGAGGCAACGGCACACCCAAGCCACATTGGCAAACCCTTCGGGGGCCTAAAGTTGGGGCATTTGCTAGCGCAGCAACACATGAAGCACAAGAAGATCAATACAGTGACATTGTAGCTAAGAACAGCTTCTCTTTCATTGTGACAAGTATGTTCTCTGAATATTTGAAACTAAGCGGGTGGCCACAATGATGTTGAAGACTGTT
This sequence comes from Coniochaeta prunicola, assembly GCA_007388105.1. NCBI lineage: Eukaryota > Fungi > Ascomycota > Sordariomycetes > Coniochaetales > Coniochaetaceae > Coniochaeta > Coniochaeta prunicola. The sequence continues at coordinate 9,072 of SMOB01000081.1, forward strand.
TGCATAGAACACTTTACAGAGACCCCAGACAACGTACGCAGAACTTGCAAGTCTAATGGAGTCAAGTGCCATCTAGAACTTGATGATTCAGGAGCAAAAATTGTGATTCTCGAAGGGGTGCTAAGCCGACCGCTTAGAACTGACCATGTTAGCTCCACATTACGCTAAGAAATTACCCCTTTTTCCATTTGAACAAAACAAACAAATCATGAGCGGTTCCTCATAAAGCGCAACCATCGTCATTTTTTACGTAGCCTTACCATCAAATTATCTACCAGCATACATACAGAATATCATAAACGAATTTTATCTAATTCTCCGAAAATCTCAATCTAGCAATCATGTCCTCCAAAGCTGTGCCTGAATTGCTTTCTCCTGCTATTGAGTGTCTTCACAACTCAAGTGTCGGTATCAACATCAATGCATGCGGCTACTCATTATAGACTACCCATGCGATATGTGATGAGCTAATAGAGCTCTTTACAGGGCATCCACTTACCTGACTCCCTGTTTTTGTCTAGTTCTGAAAAGGCCTAACGGACCGTCGTCATCCCTTACATCCGTTCAATGACCATAGGCCAGGACTCGAATTCAACCCAACGTTAGAGACTACCAAGAACTGGCACAGAGCAATGAACAAATCTAATCTATCCCTTCGAAAGTGGTAGGCGCTCGTCCTTTCCGGAGACAAGTCCAAGATAGCCGATCGCCCAGAATAAGTGACAATCTCTATCAGCGCCAATCGCATGCAGCGATCGCCATCTCGATGACTTCCACGAGCTCTCGGACAGTTGCATAGACATCGCCATCTCCGCTCTTTGCGGCTACCTGCACCTGGAGGACACTCCTGTCGGGAGCAGCTTCAAAGCACGACCGCGAAACCGGAATCTCTATCTCCACACCATCACCGGTGACAAGGAAGAGCGAGTTCCGCTCTCTACCCAATGTTCTGTCAACATCACAATAACTGTCCACGTCCGTGGCAACCAGGCTACCGGGGCTTGGCTTTCGCAGCAAGGGGATATTGACCACATGGGAGTCGCCAAAGACTGTAGAATCGTGTGACCCTGCGATTGGAACCACGAAACGCGGTACCGGGTTTGCGATGTTTGTATTTGTTCCTGCCCAAGGGCGAGAACCAGGTAGGCCAAGAAATAGGCCTAAATTGACAATATGTGCATCGCTTAATAGGGTGGAATCGGTCCTCCTTGATGAATCTGATGAGAAGTACGGCATGCTTGTGGTGTTTTCTGGTTCATCATTGTAGTCAACGCCACTCGCTTGTCGGCTTGATTGAACATGAACACGGCCTGTATAAGAGGTTGTACTTGTCTGCCCATCCTCAATTCCCCATGGGTCACATCCCTGAGACATATCATTTCCAGGACATCCTCGTGCTTGCGCATGGTGCGGCTGGGAAGTCCTATATTGCTGCTGTTGTAGCTTGTTGCTGAGTTCCAGGTTGTTTTCAGGATTATCCTTCCGCGCGAGAGGCCTTATGCAGTACGGTCCAGCTTTGCCAGGTGTGAGCCGCGTGAGCGTGATTGTTTGAGCAGTCATAATCTCCATTTCGTGCTGGTCTTGTTCCCCCTCTGAGTCACTGTCTTCGGAGACCTGATTTAAAGCCCGATTTTGAACCAATGATGCCTTTCCGACATATACGACATCACCAGGGCTGTGATCATGCCAATTTTCGTCAGCTTTTGCGTGATTGGTATTGGAATTGGGGGGCTGTGGCGTGGGCGAACAATGGAACGTAAGGCCTTGGTTCGTCAGAGGTGTGCTGTATTTTTGAGACGGACTTGGACTACTCTCTTTTTGTAAAGCAGCAGCACGTCCTGAGACCTCGCTCTCAAGAATATTGCATTGTATAGAAGGGCTGTATTGACTTTTCACAGATGAAAGCTTCTCCAGGTCGGCGTCCATGAATAGCTTCGTCTGATTAGTAGTATGCCTGAAGTACTCACCCGGAGTATCAGGATCATTCGTTTTCGCTATGAAATCCTGGAAGGCTTTGGTGGAGGGACCTTCCCGATTTTGGTCGCCTGAGAGCAAAATACCTGGTTCGGACGACATCGTCGGAGCCGGCGAGCGATATATCCTGCTAGAATTGCAGATATCTTGGTTTTGTTCTGCCGCACTCGGTCACGATATAATCGAGCCACTTGAAAAGGCTGGGGAAGAAATAACAAACACAAGATTGCTTGGTTATGGAAGCAGGAGAGTCTACTTATACCGAAGAGCGAGGTGGAATCGGCGAGGAGGCAACATATAGGTCCACGTCAAAGCTTCGAGGTCGCTCAACTTCAGCCATACCTCTTTCTTAGCTCACTAATTGTCAAGAGAAAGCAAGCCGCCATAAATTACAATGAGATTAACTGAAGAATTGTCTTTGTTTTGTTTATGCTCATATTTCTGGCGACCAATGCGTTTTGACCAGTCAGTTCCGACAGTAGCAGCAGGTCTGGGTGCAGATAATCCAGATTCAAGGACCAATCGCCATGCATGCATCGTAGAGGCAATGGTCAGTCAAATCAATGTTATTCCAAGATCACAATTTGAGATAACAGCTATTGCTGCGCCATTGTATGAAGTTTCTCGATATTGCAGTGGCACGACTGTGTGTTGAGCTTCGAACTGGGAATCCCGAGGAAGTGGAGATCCTCCCACGCGCTTTTTGCTTTCTCCGGCCCTGAAGCATTTCAATCTATGAATAGGCATGAGTTAGGCATATGAGATATATTTCCTGATAGAGTTTTATTCTCCTCTCTACGCAGCGTTGGTCAAAACATGGAGAAACGTTGATGCTGAGCCCTTGCCGAGGACACGATCCCTATTCGTTACAACAACAAAGACACCGTACCCACAGCAACCCATGTATGCTGCCTTTAGCAAGGGTAGCTAATCTCGAAGAAAAAAAAAATTGTTAAGCGTTAGACTTAGCTGCCATGTCGGCGAATCGACCCAATATGTACGGCTGTCCCACGGCCCCGGATTGATTGTCCATGAGCTCCTCAAAAGTTACGATGTGTATTAGCATTTAACTGCCCGGTGATATCAAGTGTGCTCGCTCCGAATAAGGGAATCTATAATCACGCCTCCGGCTTCCTTGCCACAACCCAATAACTCGTACTAATTAACCTCATCTTGTCCATCTTGACAAACGCCTCTCCGTCAAGACACAATCGATTTATCAGCGTCTTGAAGTGGTATGGAAGCATCCTCAACTTCACTCCTGCAAGAATGAGCTGTCTCACCGCACGAAAGTAAACGTCGACTTTGTCGATCAAGGGCGCCTGCAAGCCCCCGACACTCGCGTTTTCCGACTTCACCACGACAAATCCGGCTTCCTCCAAGGCCTCCTCCAAGATCTCCGGCGTAGGAGTGCCCACTGCTCCAATCAGCGGCTTGACACGCCCCATGAGCTCGACGTGCTCAGCATTGTTTGGGTCGTACGCTGGCAGGCTGACCCAATCCAAAAGCGAAACCCTGGCCCCAGGCCGCACCACGCGGTAGATCTCCTTGAACAGAGCTTTCAGATCTTTACAGAGGCTGAGGGCTTGTATTTGATAGAATGCGTCGAACTGGTGGTCCTCGAAAGGTAGTGGTAGACTGTTAAAGTCCTGTACGACGAACTTGTTGCTGAGTCCCTTGGCTGTGTTGAATGTCACCGCCTGTCCGATCTGGTTAGGGTCGATGTTGATGCCTGTAACTTCGGCTCCGGATATTGTTGCCATGTGTGCCGCAACACGGCCTCTACCGCAGCCAAGGTCGAGGACCTTGTCACCTGGTTGTATGCGGATCTCCCGAGCGATGGCGCGCTCGTAAAGCAGCTGATTCTCCAAGACCGTCGCCTTTTTGCTCATGAGCGGCGGGATGTACATCTTCTCAACGTCGCCAAGGGCACAAAGGTGGTTTAGTACGCCGTAATAGGCTTTGAGGCATTCGCCGACCTTTTCCCTATAATCGGGGCCTAGCGCAGCAATCATTTGCTTCTCATCGGCCCAGTCTAGGTTGTAGATGACATACGATGCCATGAAATCATCCACCTGCTTTTCTGTCAGGTCGTGCAGGTACTTGAACGATTTTCTGAAGGTCTTGAGTCTATTGGATAGCGTTGACTTGTCCAATTCCGTGAGCCCATCCTCGTTGATCTTCCCTGTGCGAGGAGCGCTGGCGAGTTTATGCTTCTCATCTGCGATGAGATCTATGTCTGAACTCACACGGACATCCCTGCTGAGTCCGACGGGTTGTTGTTGATATGACGGCATTGGAGTACGTCTCGGGCGAGACTCAATTTGACGACTTGATACTGCAGCAGGGGAGCTGAAAGTTACGTATGTCCAAACTAAATCTGATCTCCTGTTGGAGAAGAGGGATAAAGCTGAGGCTGGTGGAGATGGGAAGAGGGTGTGGAACCGTATTGAAGAAGGGACGGGTCCGGGAGTGAAGCACGATCTGCGGCGCCAGAGCTTATTTGAATGTCAGCGCGGGTAAGGGCAGGCCACAGGCAGGTAGTCGGAGGGGCCCAAAGGAGCTGCAAATCACCGTTACCGGAAGGTCCGGCTCTGTGGGATGACTTCGGCACGGACTAAGATAGAAAGGAAGCATGGGGATGTTTAGAGTTTTGAGACCTGATCCATATGTCATCAAAGGGACAAAAGTAGACTTAACATGCCGTGGGAACCCGTCCCGACCTGCCGCATGAGTCACGTTTGCGCCTAATGTTTAACTCCGCGAGCTGGTTGTGCCTTCGAGCCGGGCTGGGGTGCTTCCGGTGTCTGCAGGAAGTGTGTTGACTAGCATTAAATTACAGGTTTGTGATTGATCATAAGAGTCCGTATAACAAAAGCTTGCCTACAGCACCTTCCCTATTACGACAGGAGAGATGCAGGATCACAATGTAAACCCCTCAGGTTCCTGTCACGCGAGGCACACCTGCCATGTATTGTGCAGGTAGGTTCTGTACGACACCAAACTAAGCTATGTCCGGGCAGGACCGACCAATCCATCGCGCGCGATATCCGTAATGAACCTGCTGATGTAAGCACCGATGGCATTTGGGAAGACCGCGATCCTGTAAGGTTTACACGTGGTGTCGCCAGCGATACCGGTGTTGTCAGATTTTAGCCGAGGAACTGCCATCCCATGGTTGCTTGGACTGTCTGACGTCGCGTGAGCTCGCGACATTCTTGCTCACTAAACCACGGCAGGCATGGTAAAGGTCAGAGCCCAGAGTAGAATGCTTACGGAAGGCGCGGATCAAAAGCCGGTCATCGGTGTCGGTGCGGGGCTGCCGGGATGGGCGGCCCCAGTCTTTTTACATGGGGGCAATCCCGATAATTATCCATATCACCTTCCTGGCGACGCCTCTCAGACTGTCGGAGTAACCAGGATAAGGATCGGTTACTGGTCCAGCTCATGCAATGCTCCCCGGACTCTGACCGGCAGAATTGACCGGCACTTCCCGTGATGTGACTTCGCATCGCAAATGCTTTAACCACACTTTAGACCCATGTTAAGTTGCATACCTACCCATGAGGAGCCCGAAGTAGCCTTGGGAGCTCCATGGTGACAGGTTTTGGGTTCCTTCCACATATCTCAAAGCACAGCGAGAGTCTTTTTGAACACACAGAGTATTCACCGATCTGTTTATGCATTCAAGGTGCAACGGCTAAGATGCTTAACCTCTGGGATCAACCACTCTTTGAAGGCTGGGGATTGACGGACATGAATCGGTTTGAAGACATTCCGATACATTCAATAGTGCGGTCCGTTTCCGGATAGTGCACAACATTGTCGAGACTTGATGTCGATGCAGGCCATCGACGATGTCAATACTTGGGCAAGGAACAAAGAAGCCCTAATGCGGCACCTGTGACGCGCCGGATTCGGCTGCTGCAAAACAAGCACCCCTTTTGAACCAGAAACCTGCCTTTGTCCTCAAATACTGCTCCCTTGCGAACAACAAACTGGGTACGGTTCGTGAACACCCAAATGGCTACAAAACTGGCAGTAGCCCGCCCAGGCGTGGCCTCGATGTCGACGATATCTTGGATATACCAAACCTCTGTCGATATGGGGATTTATGTGTCGCGACGGCGATATAGCGCGACGGACCTCCAGTACCAAGATGTGCCTCATTCTACAGAGGTTCTACAAGTGCCGTACTCGTAACGGGGAGTACGTGGATACCGAGAAAGAAAGGACTACAAGTGAAAACGGTGAGTCGCACTACCCGGGTAGATTCTTGGTCCGGTGTTCAACGCCCCTCAATATACCGGAACTCAACCAAGAGGTGATCGACGCGAACATCCTTCCCTGCTACGGTGCCTACGATGTGAAGGTCGAGCGATATAATCATCCTTGCCCTGACTGCCGCGGGGACCTCCCGTTTCTTCAAGACCGTCCACCGAAGGAGAAGTGGCATCCCTTTATCAAGAACATCAACGCGGTCGGGCGCGGAGATGATCCGGAAGCCGACGTTCTGATGCACCGCGTCACCGAGACGACGGCGGAATCGCTTGCCAAGACGTTATATTGCTGGGTAATGCGAGTCACCGGGCTACTCTTCGTTGCGTAACTGACAGGAACCAGGTCAACATGCATTGGTCGTCCGACCTTATGTCTCCGCAAACCGTAAACGCGCCCGACATGGCCAAAGAGATCATAAGCACGTGTTACGACACCCTTTGCGTAGAAAAGCCCTCGCATGGGTCTCAACTGAGCATATTTCCATCAGATCCAAAATGCACCTGCGTCTTGACAGAGTTTCCCAACCAGCACAACATGGCAACGGCGATTCGCCAATGGCTGAGCTATCAGACGGCGACGGGGCACGACAACTTTATGTACTGGGCTCAGTATTCAGACGCCCAAAGCAAGTTTGGGTTTGACCTTTACGATCACTGGAAAGCGGTGCCTAGAAGTGTCTGGGCTCGAAATCCGTTCTTCGAGTTTGTCCCGACTGATACTGAGCCCGATCTCAACAATGGAGAGAGACTAAACCGTGTCGAGAACGGCCAGGTCCGCTCTTCGGTCTCGAGGCAGCATTGCGGTGCTCCTGGTCGCGAGTCAAACGCCTTCGAACATGGGAGTCGTGGCGCGACCCCGACTTTCTTGGGTACTGTGAGCCTCTGACAAAGGAGGCAATTGGCACGCGTCTCGGGAGATTATACTCTCAGATTCTAAACACATTCAGACATCATCGGAAATGGAGCGGATGGTGGCTCAGCGCCTTTGTCTTGATAAAGGTCGCGGAAATACTCGCCAATGACTCCGGTCTGGTAGATTACAGGATTCACCTCGCAATGGACCATTTCCTACGCGCTTTTGACCGGATATCACGCAGTCCCCCCATGCTATCTCCCCCCGGACCTATCAGCCGACGAGCTTTCGAACCACCTTACGTCGACGCCCTGTTTCAAATACTCATGATGAACTCGGCCGAGTTCGCCAACCACCCGTTCACATGTGACCTTGACATGATTCTTCGAGAGAACTTAGCTATCGATGATTTCACACCTTTCCCACATTGGATCGTGCCGGAGTCCCGCGAGGACAGTAAAGCAAGGATCGAGGCCTGGCGTGAAGAATATTGGGACACGATACGAAGCATGAGGACCAAGGCTAGAATGATCGACGATCACGTCGTCAAGTACGTTCCCGGTGTCTTCACGGACTTTTGCACGTCCTGCAAGGACCTCACAGGACGGGAAACTCGCGGTAGCCAACTATGTCGACTATGCAAGGCGAGATCAGGCTTCAAGGGAAACCTGGGCACGTTCGGAGATGCGACATTTCTCGGTAAAGTCGAGGAAGGAGCAGGGCCGATGGATACGTGGAAATGCTATATCTGCTACAAAGACTTCAACAACAATGACCCTCCCATCGAGGTGCCCACGGAGACTATCCGAATTCACGGAGTACGACACGCCGTGGCGGGCTCAGCCTGCCTCCGCATGGAATTACTGGGCACAGACGAGAAAATGCTCGCCCGTCCTAGATGTCCAGTGGACAGACAGGCTCTCTGTGTGTGGGACCAAAATATTCTTGAAGATATGGAGGAAAAGAATGACGACGACATCATGGATCCGTGAGCCTACTATAGTCTCTATGGAGTAGATTGAGTATGATCAGAACGAGGTCAAAGCACGAAAGTTGGCATCAACATTTCACCCAATCGGGACTCGGAGCCAAACTCAATACAGCTGGATATCTTGATGTGTAAATATCAAAGGGCATGTAGGCTCCATATCCATACTGCTACGGACACTTTCCTTTATGCATATCTCGGTTGTCGCGATACGAAGAGGCAACTCACAATTCTTAAGATAGCTTTGTCAACATGATTCTTCGCAAAAGTGCCACATTGCAGTGCATTGCAGTGCATGGGAGCATTGCTTTAGTGGCCGTAATAATCATTCGCTATGCACAAGTGTAAGGGCCACCGAAAAATGCCGCGATAACAGACACAGCACCTTTTATGTTGCTACCAAGCCAGGATGCTTCCTCGCGCTCCCTAATCCTCTTAGTGCCTTCATGCATCATGACCTGTATTCATACTCATACAGCCAGTTCAGACCAGCAAGATCAGACCCCCTTTGACGCCATCCCTTACGCCCAGTGTCACTCTGCCGACGTATGCTGAGAAGTTACAAGCTCAGCGCTTGAAGCAAATGTATCATCTACGCCCCATCCAAACAGCCTATACGGCCCGGGTTATGCCCAACGCAAAGCCTATGCCAGGTAGCGGTACGACGTCCCATCCTCGTCTCGTTCGAGGTATTCGCGGTACAAGAGGTCCTCAATGCGCACCTTCACCATGGAGACGTCTGGCCGGAAGCGGTTTGCGAGCTGAGTGATGACTTCGCTTACGAGGTTGGCGTGGCTGAGCGTCTTGCGTTGTCTATCGCGGAACAGTTAGTCACAGCTCCTCTGGAGACCCGGGATAATCCTACAAAGAAACTTACTTCATGATCCTAACAATCGCGGCATCGATAATGTGCTTCCGCGTGTCGTCGTTCTTCTTCTCTGTCTCCTTACGCTCCTCGTCTCCCTCGACCTTGGAGGCAGTGTTGATGATCGGCGCCTTAATCTTGATGGCCTTGCTGGCAAAACCAGCGTTGAAAGCGAACTTGTCTCCAGGCCGAACCTGCTTTGTCATCGGGTCTTTGAGCAAAACACGCGCCTTGGCCGCAAGAGAGAGTGATGCAAGCGTCCTTGACAATTCTTGGGTGGGGATGTTCGTCTTTTCCTGTATCTGCTCGAATGAGAGCCATTCATCTGGGCCTAGATCATTGAACAAGAGCAAGACGACCATGCCATAGGTGGAAACCGTCAACTCGTACCGCCGATCTTTGCTCAGAGGACCAGTCTCCTTGCCAGGAACCTTTGGGAAGAAACATTTGATGTCTGCCGTGCCGGCGGTAACGACCCAGGTCAGGACACGTCCGCTGCGGTCCTTGAGGTAATACTTGAAAAAGCTCTCCCGCAAGCGTGCGATCTCGGTCGGCATGTTGCAGTCTCCAAGCGTTCCCTCCTGTGCGCTCCGACCCATCACCTCTGGCGGCCAGTTGTTGGTCGTTAGAACGCTAATGTTGAGATCCACGCGGTGTAGCTCCGCCTGTCCGAGACCGCGGATGTGGTCACGATAGCCGTTTGTTAGATCGCGGGAGAGTTCCATGTCCTTGAACATACCCTCGAATTTGCTGGTGAAGTGGTTGCCCATTTCCTGCTTCATGCGTGAGATCATCTCCTTCTCTGCAGCCTGGCTTTCGGACTTCCCCTGCAACAACCTCCTCGCCAGGTGCTTCTGGTAGTACCGCTCAAACATGTCGCGATCTGTGAGGTAGCGAACCAGAACAATAGCCTTATCAAGCACGACATCCACCTCTGCCTCGGTCTTTCCTCTAATACCGCGCTTCAGGTTGTCGTCGATAAACAGAGACACGTATTCAGAGCTCCGATTGAACTGGTTGATGAACTCAGAGAAGCTTCTGGTGACCGCGGACTGAATAACAATGTCTTCGTTAAAGCAGTTCACGTGGAAGTTGTCAAACTTGTCCTTCAACGCCAAAACGTCATCCACCCATCTGATAGCCGCAGCCGTCTGTTGTGCGGCCTGGTTGAGTGGCTGTCCCTTGGCTGCTGGCTCGTTCGCTGCTTCCTCGCCCTCGGCGGGAGCTACTTGAGGGACGGAAAAGTCGGTCTTCTTTAGCTCCCGCTCGATCTCCAGGCCTGATTCCCTCACCCTGGATTGAATGGTCGTCTTTAGTGCGTCCTTCTTGGGGTCAACGCGGGAAATGAGCTGGTACAAGATGGCGAGATCTTCTAGGCGGTCATTGTCGATCATGCTTCTCAATCCAGAACCCTCCATAGCCAGGAACTCGTCCAAGTGTGCGGAGATGAGCTCCTGCTGGACGACCTCTGCAATCTTGTCAGCGGTAGAAAGAGAGATTGTCGTCTCACAGCGCGTCTGCTCCTCAGTCAAGCGTCGCTGGGTATGCCGAAGCCACTCTCCTGCATCGCCATTTCTTAGAAGCTTGTCACACTCGTTCTGATAGTACCGCCGGCTGTCTGCGAGGTATGCAGGTTCAAACACGGTCAGGTATAGCCTTTGATCTTGGACCTCCTCATTCGTCTCGTAAAGCATCTCAAGCATGTCGACGATTTTGCGGATCAAGCTCCGGTCGATCACGTCGCCGTCTCTTTCCATGTTTATTAAGTCCATGACAACCGCGTTGACGACATCGAAAATGACTGCCGTGTGGTCCAACTCACTAGCAAGACCACCCAGCGCGGCTCTCAAAATATTATCCCTGAAGAGGCCAATTGTAGTGGCCCAAAGCGACGGTCGCCCATTGTCCGTAGAATAAGTGCGGTCAAGATACATAAGTATGTCGGCAATCATGTTCATTGACATGTTATGGTCTACCCACGAGCTCCTGATACCGCTGAGGAACTTCTCCCCCATTTGTCGTCTCTCGTTCGTGCTCGTGCTGGTTGGCATGCTGACAAGGGTGATGTTGATGAGGCTCTTGGTCAGCAGGGCCTCGATGGGCGGCATAACGTGGTCGCGGAACCATTGCCCCTCAAATTCTTTGACGTGTTCGTATAACAGTTCACCCTTCTTCCGCAGCACAATCTTGTACGATGCTCGATATAGCTGCTCGAACGAAAGCTTGCCAGCGTTTTTCTCGTGGACGTCGATAAGGGCTTGTCGAAGGAGATCCCAGCATGGGCCGAAGTCGTCTTCGCCAGCACGACCAACAATCGGCTGTTGCACTGGTCAGCACGGTAGTCCAAGTCTCAGTTGCATACGGGGCAATATACCCTACGAGGTGGTCGGATGCGCCCTTGACGGAAAGCCATCTTTGCTCAAATCTGTACCAGTCTCGGCTATCCTTCTAAGGAAAGGAAGACGGTCGAACGACGTGAAGGAGAAATACTTGGAAGGAGGGGTCGGGTGACCGAGAGGTGAAGATCGAACGAAGCCGGGTGACTTTTGTCGGCAGAATTCGCGGTGAGCGGTGAGCGATAAGAACTGCGGCAGACCTTGGAGAGTACACTGATCACTAGTACTGTCTAAGAAGCCTGACAAAGTCTAGTACCGTCAGAGGGGGTGGGAGGTTTGAGGACGATTTGTGACGATATGGGGATACTAGGAGGGGCAAGTGCCCAACGGAGAAGAATGCCGCAAGCACTCTGGTCTCCAACGCAAGCCTAGGAGGTCCGTTCGTATAGGCATGGCATCAAGAAGCTTCCCAGGGACGGTGGGCAGGACAAAATGGCCCCGTGCAGACGAAGGCAGAAGGATTGCAGGTGTCAATCACAAATCAACGATGCATTTGGTCTTCACGAAAAGGGCCTTGGAGGTTGCTCACGCTCTCCACTAAGAAACTTGCAAGGGCTCCATGGGGATCAGTGCCTGGACGCTTCCCAATTCGCCAAAACATGCCCAGAGTTCCACAATACCTTAATCATTCTACAGGGGTCAATCCGATAAGATAAAGATTTTTGGCATGACATCGCCGCCGCCTCTCTGTTCCGCATTCTTGCCTACCTGACTTTAGATATTCGCGATAACCTCGAGCACTGCGGCTCAAGTGTGCCCACAACCACTTCATAATGGCTTCAAGACGAGCAGCGGCTTTTGCCAACAATTGCCTCAAGACACGGACAACACCTCTCCTACAACAACGCTGGTCAACTCGATTGGTTTCCACACCAATAGCCCCGTCGGGCACCTCTCTATCGCAGACACCCTTCTTCACCTCCATACGGCAAAAACACACCATCCCAAGACCACCAAGCAAACCTGCACCCCCGATCTCCTCTAACAAACCGTCGTCCTCCGAACCCCCATCCAAAGACACCAACCAAAACCAGTCAACCCAACCCGCCAAATCCCCGCCACCACAATATGAACTGACGTTCACCTGCGTCCCCTGTGGCTCGCGCTCGAAGCACAAGGTCTCGAAGCAGGGCTATCACCACGGCTCCGTGCTGATCGCCTGCCCGGGTTGCAAGAACCGGCACGTCATCTCGGACCACCTCAAGATCTTCGGCGACCGGCGCATCACGGTCGAGGACCTGATGAGAGAGCGCGGACAGCTGGTCAAGCGGGGCACGCTGGGCGAGGATGGCGACATCGAGTTCTGGGACGACGGCACGTCTACGCCGCGGGAGATAGAGGTGGAGGACGCCGCCGCCGTACCGGCTGACGGGCCGGCTGACGGTTGGAGGACGGACGCGCCGGGAACGTCGTTCAAGAATAAGGGTGAAGGCGCTGTTGGGGTATGACAAGGAGAGGACGAGAGTGAGCGTATTTTCGACAGATGGGGCGTGGAGTCTAGCCGCTTCGACAGGATGTGGGAGCGGTGGTGATCCATCTACGACTTTTCCTATCATTGTTGACTGGAGTCTGGCGGACATGATACCCTGAACTAGACTTTGGACTTGCCATTTTTGGATCTTTGTACTGTACAACATACCTGTAACAACATCGCTAGGAGGTCCCATAGAGAAAGGGGACGATAGAGGCCCATAGAGCGTGTAAAACCTTTCACAAATACATTCAACTACTCTTTTGGTATCTATATGGGCCATCACCATCCCTAGAAATGTCACCTGAATCAAGCTTAGTAACCTCGCCTCATGTCCCGATGCTCCCGCCCCTTGACCTTCCTCCTCTCCTTCTTCTTCTCGAACTTCTTCCTCTTCTCCTGCCCATACTTCTCAGGCTGCGTGATGGCCTCGATCTTGCGCTTGCTCGACCGCTGCTGCCGGCGCTGCCGGATATGCTCGCCCACCCCGAGCAGATACTGCGTGTACTCTGCCGTGCCCAACTTCTTCTGCAGCAGCTCCATGATCGCCTGCGCCTTGGCCTTGAGGTCTTCGTACTTGGTCTTGAACACCTCATCCGTCGACCAGGGCGTTGGTATATACGGGTCCGTGAGGTTCCGCAGCGGCCGGAGGATGACGCGTGCCGACAGTGCGAGCTGTTCCTTTGGTGTCCTGACGCAGAAGGCCTCGAGGAGATCCATGGCTGCGGACTTGGGGACGACGTACTGTGCTTTCGGTGGCGTTTCTTTTCTTATGACAGCGGCCAGCTTCCAGAAGACGTAGCGCAAACCGGTCGTCTTGGACTTGAGCTCTCCGGTCTCGTCGTCTTGTTCGTCTTGCTCTTCTTCTGAAGAACTGGATTCGTCATTGCCGCTCTCTGATTTTGATTTTGGGCTGTCGACGGCCAGATACCCGAAGAGGAAGGTCAGGACGCGGACAGATTCCTCTGCCAGGGCCTCGTCCACATCGCCCGACGTCAAAACACCAAGTGATAGTCTGACTAGCTGTGAGACGTCCTCCTGTTCAAGCTTCTGACCATGCGAACCGGTGGGTACCTTCGCGTCTGCCGATGAATTGCTGGCAAAATCAGCGAGATACATGCTCAGAAGCTTGATAGTCGTCAGGCGAAGAGTGAAGTTCTCATGCGAGAGGTGTCCCCTGATCAAAGTCCACAATTCAGGAGTCTCTGCCAAAATCCTTTGCGGATACTTTGCCATCAGAGCCTGCACAAGAAACAAGGCGGCAACGACAAGCTCCCAGTCGTCATCTTGTTCAAGCACCCACTGAACTTCGACGAGTAGCCTGTCAACGTCCTTCTTGTCCTTGGGACTGGCCTCACGGGCACTAAAGTAGTAGCCCCAGGCCTGCACAGCCAACTTCATCACAGGGATGTTGTCATGGTCATCGATCCAGGACCTGAGCAGAGTCAGGAACTTCTGCATGTGTTCCTTGTCTGCCCTGCGGAAGATCTCCTTGATCAGCTCACCGGCGGCAAGGCGGCATCTCTCACTGTCGTCATTTGCAAGAACGAAGATGAGAGGGATGAAGCAGGTCGCACCGACTTCCTGAACGAAGTCCTCTGCCGATTTCATCAAGAGAAGATGGATAACCTCCATTACCGACAAACGACCTCCCTCGCGCTCATACTTGAGGTTGGCGACGATGAAAGTGAGTTGTTTAGCCCAGCGGCTTTTCTTCTGTGGATAGTCCCGCAAAAACTGGAAGAAAGCGCCGCGAGCCAGATCGCGAGTGTCCTTGTCGTCGTTGGTGATCATGACCGTACCAACATAGTCGAGGGTATCATAGACGACGGCTGTCTCGATCCTCCGATCCAGCACGCATCGCAAGAAGTTGAACGTAACGTGTCGGTAGAGTGGTTCAGTAAGGTCGTCCTTCAGTTTGCCTAGCAGCATATCTATTGCCGCATCCTTGACCGGGATCTCGCGCCGGTCTCTAAGCACAACAGAAATGAGCTTCAGGGCTGCCTGCGCCACGTCCGTCCCAGTCGAGGGTGACATGGAGATGGTTTTTGTGGCTTCTTTCGAGGCAACCTTGTACAGATTGGCCGATTCGTCCGTCTTGAACGGAACCTTGACAAGGACGGTGAGGAGCTTGAACGCCGCTGTCTTCACCTCTTCCTCTCCAGCAACTAGGACGTCGCCGATAATGGGCAGGAATCCTGCGATATTTGTCGCTGTTCGCAGGCTATCGTGTTTTCTTAGTATCGATCGCAGGATATCAAGAGCGAACCGGACAAGCTTGTGGGTATGTTTCGTCGTCAAACCGCGGTCGCTCTTCTTCGCGCCTTTCTGAACGAGGTACCGCCTGATCATAGGGTCCAACTTCACCTCGACCCGTGCATTTTGAGCTTGGCTCTTCTTGTAAACGTCTTGGATGACCTCGTACGCAAATATTAGCGTGTCGCGACTCTCTGCAGCAGGATTCTGAAGCAGCCCGGCAGTGATCCGAGATAGAAGATCATCGATTTTCCGCACCATCCGCAAGTCGAGTTTCTCGAGCAACATCGCTTGCAGAGGTTGGATCAGAGCGGCGAGGTGGATGATGGATGCGTTCCTTGCAATGAGCTCCATTGAATCTTGGCTCTTGCTGCTCTTGACTTCCTTCACCTGGCTGCTGTAGTCCTCCGCATCTTTCTCCTGCCCAGTGATACCGAAGATGTCGTCCATTATGACACCAACCAGATCAGGAATGCAGTAGTCCAGGTCTCCCTGAGCGAACCCAGGCGTGACGGTCACAAGAATGGAGTGGATGGTATATGACAAGACATGAAGTTGATAGCCTCTGGTAAGTGCTCCACGAAGTTCCTTGATCACGAAGCCGAATCGTTCGGGCCCGAGTATCCGCGCGATCTTAGCCAGGGTATCTCGAGCCATCTCACGAGAATCCCAAGCTTTACTTCGGAGAATGTGAGAGATGTCAGTCAGCACACTAGGAAGCTTGGCGTCAAGAACATCGGTCGGGAGTAGCTTCAGCAGCTTTACTATGATAATTGCCACTGGGACACGTGCACTGACTGTCGACTCGTCTTTCTCGTGAAGGTGCTTCATCAACGGTGGAAGGCCGCCATTAAGGACCTCATCAGACAGTTTTTCTTGATTAGGAACCGTGACTGCCAAGCGGCGCCGCTTCGTGGCGGCAACCTCAGCCTGGTCGACATCCATAGGATCCACAGTCCTCTGGCTGATGGCGGTCGTCAAAGTATCAACGAGCTTCTCCAACAGACGAATGACCTGCTTCCTATATTCCGGTTTCGATTCGATGAATGAGATATACCGGCGGAGTATAGCACGATATTGCTGCCATTCGAGCGAGATGGCTAAACTGGCAAGACCTGTTGTGGCTTGTGCGGCCAAGCCTTGGTCATCGCTACCTTCCGGCCTGTCGAAGATGAAGTGCTCGAGTAGTGGAATGAAGAACTGACTGACATTCTTGCTTTGCAGCTCCGAGGTCTCGTTTGCCTGCTGCAGTAAATGAATTGCCTGTAGCTGCCTCGACACCGCCGGACTCAAGATGTGAAAAAAGAAGGCTTGTTCGACATCATCTTCTGATTGGGAAACAAGGACTGTCAGATCGGATATTGGCGCCCACTTTGCTCCAAGGCGAGTAATAAGCGAGCTGAAGAGCCGCAGATGTTCGCGTCTGACTGTCTCAGACTGTTCTCTAGCACCCGAATAGATGGCCGGCAGGATGACGTTTGATAAGAGGTCGACGTAGCGGTCGTGGTCTGGGCCTTCCCAACCAGACTCTGCGGCCTCGATGAACTTGGTGAGGCCGTCAGCCGAGTTCGTGGCTAGGATGCCAAACTCCTCCTCTTGGCATATGAAGTACACCATGTTGTGAAGCAACGGAATCCATTGGTCGATCGTGAAACGGCTCTCGCCGTCTTTCGATATGACGTTGAACGCTGCGAGGCGTCTGTTGTAGTCTGGCTCGTCGAGTCTGTCCTCGAGATACGAGTTGAGATCTGAGCAGATATCGGCGATTTGCTGAACTGACGGTTCATGAGCGGCAAAGACTTGGAGGACTTCTGCCAACTTCTCTCTGTTTTGCGTATCCCTGAAATAACCGAATAGAGGACCAAGGGTGGCGTATACCTTGTCCTTTAGCTCCTTGCTGTTCTGGACATCGTCAAGCACGATGAACTCTTTCAGAATTAGCAATATTGACCCCTTGATCTTAGGACTGACTCTCCGCGACGGTTGCTGGAGGAGGTACGTCGTGATATCAACAACATCTCTGACATTCTTTGAGCTCTTAACGAGTGGGGCAAGATCGACAACCGTCTCGATAGCGGTTTCCAGAAGATCGCGTCCGATATCATGCTGGTCTCTCAGCATGTCGCCGATTTGCTTAAGGATCAGGTCGATGTTGGGATCCAACAGCTCAGACTTGATGAGCTCGTTGAACTCGGACTCTTCGGAGGGAGCAACCGCGAGCTTAACAAGGTTTCGCACGATAGTGAGGGCAAACACTTTGACCTCGTCCTTCGCTTTGCCTCTCCCAAGACATTCCACGACATTGGGCAGGATCCTATCATCGATGGATAAGAACAGAGCGGGTTTTGGCTGTACTGACCAAGTAGCTAGCAGCTTCCAGGTTCCAGAGATTCCTTGCGTTGTCTCCTCTGCCAGTCTCTCTATCCTAGGGCTGATGACCTCCTTGACTATTGCCTCCTGATACGCAGTCCAGTCGAACGACTGTGCATTCTGGAAGAGCTTGCAAAGGCATTTAAGAGCGGTAGTCCGAGCGACCTTGTACAGAGACTTGTTTGTCGTAGTCTCAGTATCATCAAAATCCTCGCCATCCTCTCTCAGTCGTCGACAGGCTTCGATTAGGCAATAGAGCACGGCGTTCACCAATGACTCCATGTACGGTACCACACTCGTTCCAAGCTCGTTGATGATCGACTCCACCATGTTAAGTAGACCGACCTGTCTCCGCAGGGGGAGTGCCTCCCGTGCAAAGACAGCTTCTCTGACACCAGAAGCGTCCACAACGCGGATGTCACGAAGCTCGCCAAGTGCGATATCCAGAAAGGTACCCATGTCTTCAATGTCGAGATTCCGAATGACAGCAAGTCTCGTAGCATGGAGACCATGTCGGCCACTAGCAGCGCCCTTCTTTGAGATGGCTCTTCCATAGAGTAATCTCAGAAGCACGGGCATCAATTCTGATCGGTGCTCTGGCTGAATCTGGTTATCCCCTTGGAATAGCACCGTAAGCTCATTCTTGAACCTTGCTTCATCCAGGAGGTATTCGAGGTTCTCTTGATAAGGCTTGATCCCCTCTTGCTTCCAGGCCAGGATAGCCTTCAGCGCAAGCTTCTGGATCTCAATGTCACCGTTGGCCATAAGACCTATCAGCACATCGTAGACCTTTTGGCTCTGATACAAGACCCTCGGATTATTGAACTGAGCAAAGACCCCAATAAGAGCTTTGCGATCCACCATTGACCAACCTCCATTAGATACTTGCTCGGTTTGGGCCTCGGCCGCAATGTCTTCCATGCCATCATCAGCAGGCGTGTCATTAACATCGTTCCACACCAGGAGGTGAGGAACCAGTTTTCTCGACCTCTTTTCCGCGCTGGCAGGCAATGCCGAGAGAACTTTGAGCGCTCTCGTACGGGCATTATCAGGTCGAGAGGTTTCGGTCTCGTGAATGTCATCGAACGTTTCCAACAGTACTTCAGCTCCCTCGGTGAGCACACGACGCGCCACCGCGGTCTTCTGCTGAAGTTTGATGAAATTCAGACACTCAAAGTCCGACAAAGCCCCATGTGCAGGCTGCGTTGACTGTGTAGAAGGGCCTCCAGCTCCCCAGCGGAAAGAAGGAGCGTCCAGCCAGTCAAATGCAAGGTTAGCAACAGCCTCCTCCCCAACCTTGCTCGCAGCAACTAGCTTCATTGCTTCGACCGCATCGTCCCAGACAGGAGACAGCTTCACTGTCATCATGCCGAACAAGAATGTCGGTATTGCTTGCTGTAACCAAGAGTTTTCGTCAAGGTGGCCATAGATCTGTCCCAGTTTTCGGAGATGGACCGCGATACCTCTGACATTATTGAGGTCAAGAGGAGTCTGTTCTACCTGCAGCATGATTGCGAGGGCAGAATTCTGGTCAGGCGTGGTTTCGAGGGACTCTAGAATATGCAGAGAGGCCAGGCGCAGTTCGTGAGACGGTGCGCAGAGGTTGCCAGTGAGGGCTTTGACGAAGGGATCCTCCTGTG
This sequence comes from Coniochaeta prunicola, assembly GCA_007388105.1. Taxonomy (NCBI): domain Eukaryota; kingdom Fungi; phylum Ascomycota; class Sordariomycetes; order Coniochaetales; family Coniochaetaceae; genus Coniochaeta; species Coniochaeta prunicola. The sequence goes on from SMOB01000081.1 coordinate 28,165, forward strand.
GGCTTTCGCTGCCGCTTTTCGAAGAGTCTTCAGAGATCTTATCTGACGTAGCGGAGACTGCACGCTCATACTCCAGCAATGCCTGGAGAAAGACGATCAGACGGCAGAATCTAGGGGTCGCCGCCCTCAACAGCGGGCTCAGCGTGGTGTCAAGGTTTCCCGAGGCCTTGGCCATCCGAAGATACGCCCGGAATCCACGGCTGACGATGAAGTTTGCTTCGTCCGTTGCCAAAGACGAAGACGGCCTCAGGGCAAGTTTTAGTTTCCTTAGAAGAAGCTCAGCTATTCTTGCGTTTGTCGACGGGTGCACCGAGGTAGACTCGAGCACTTGTAATAATGCCGAATATTTTGGCAGACATTTGTCCCGCCACTCTTTGGGATCTTTGTCGTATGCTCCTCGTTCCGGGAAAGGCGTAATCTCGAGGCGCTCAAACTTGCTGACAATCTGGTCTTGCCAAGACTGTGGCAGGACACAGCTGTCCTTTTCCTGGGCCGAGGGCAGTAATCCTTTTTCCACCATCCGGGGCAATAGTATGCATAGCATGTCCTCATTATCCGCATCGGACCAGTGGGTTGTAAGAAACCTCTGGAAGTGCTTTTGGAAGACACTCCTGAAACGCTCAGCGTTCAGGTCGGCAAAATATGAGCAGAATGGGATATAGTATCGCATCAACGGCTCCTTGGTGAGGGTCCCCATAAGGTCGGATATTGAAGGGATGAGGGCGTCCATGGGGGCCAAACTCCAGACAATCGCAATGTTGACAATAACATTCTGCCACACGAGTGACAGAGGTAGCTGGGCCACCTGCTCTCGGTCCTTAGAGACGACATCGAGAGCCTGTGACAAAGCCTTGACAACGTCTGGCCAATCCAGTAGCCGCTGGCCTCTCCTGACTCCGGCCAGTATTCCGAACAGTCGGATGTGAATTGACATCCTCCATGGCATTTCCTTGGTCCTGGGATCTTCAATACCGGAAATGGTCTCCTCGATGACGGTTTTCTCTATCGGCCCAAATGTCTCTGACGTCGCATGATGCACCACACTCGTTAGGACACCACAGACGATATCTGACCATATTGACTTCCCTTCCTCGAGCAGCTCTTCATTCGGTATTGCCCTAATCAAAGCCCTAGTGGTGTCAGATGCCGTCGAGTGGACAGTGTAACCGGCGCTCTTCAGCGATTCAGCAAACATATTCATGACACCCTGGCTGTAGAGTCCAAACTGCCTGGTTTCCACGGTCTGCATGAGATCGCCCCTGACATGTTCAACAAACTTCCCCAGAGCATTCCCCTCCCTTTGGCTAGGCGCAGCGGTTTTCTTGACCAGAAAGCTCATGGCCTCGGCGGCGAACCGCGCCACATGACCCGGAACCTTTTCTCGCCCCAAGAGCGGCTTGACGGCGTCGTAGGTGGGCCGCAAATCTGGTACCAAGAGACGGGCAAGGTATTTGAACAGGAAAGCTAGGGCGGCAAAGGTCCACTCTACGGCCTCGGCGTCCCTCGAGGCACTGGATTGCGCCACAGCTACTATGAGCCCGAGGGCGCGAGGGTAGTGGCGCTCGAATCTGACACCAAGGTCGTGCGCGAACGCTGTGAGGAGGTCGAGAAGTGGTTCGAGGGATTCCTTTTCATGGCGGGCTGTGTGCGTGGCCAGTATCTCCATGATGCGATCCTGATGATGGAGGATCTGCGGGAGGGTGTCGGTGAGAGGTGTAAGCTCCCGCTTGCAGGCCGTGAAGGTCTTTGAGAGATTGAGTTCGCTCCATCTTTCGATGCCGTTGCGGAGGTAGGATGTCGAGGCGGAGAGGTCTTCAGCGTCGAGGTCGTGGCGGCGAACTTTGCGCAGCGGGTCGAGCGAGTGCAGCTTCGCGATCTTGCTCGTGAACGACTCCCATCGGTGGTTCTTTTGATGTGGTGTCTTCTTGTCGTGCCGCCTGGCCTTGAGAATGCGGCCTGAAGAAGTTGAAGGCATGTTGGGCGTGTATGTGTAGCTCCTGTTCAGGGTCGAGACAAGGACTCGAACTCTGAACTTGGAGACTTTTAAAAGAGTGCCTGCCCTCTGGGTTGGTTTTGGACTGGATGTCGATGGTGGGGCGACTGTTCTCAAAATGTTTGTCCCAAATTTTTGGCGGAACGCTAAGATAAGGTACCACGATAAGATTGATAAGATGACCAGCCACAGTCCGATAAGTTGATAAACGATCTCGACTTACACCAAAGATGACTTTCTTTCTTATGTCCCTGTTCTATCATGAAGAGAGATACTACCGATTACTACGACTACGGGAAATTCAAGTTCGGCCCTGATCTAAGTGGTACTTTATATCTCGGTAAGATCCAGGCGATGCGAATGTGGATCGCCCAAGCCACCTAGCTTGATAAGAACCTCGGGCTTTGACATTCGTCTGGTCACTCCATGATGGCCTCTAATGCAGTTGGGCAAGCCCTCTCCTCTGGTCGCTTTCAATAGCCTCGTACAACACATGTAACTATTTGTTGAAAATCGAGCCTCAGTTCTCATCACTTTCAGCATTACGACTTTCGAACAAAGCAGCCACATCACCAACCATACTGATCGACGCACAGTATGTTAAAAGGCTCTAGCGGCTTGCGAGGAGACGTTAAATTATTCGCCATTACGCGTTATGACTAAAGTTACATGGCCGCAATGCCCAATATCACCGCAAAGCAACAACGCTTTTGACCACCAACCCAATGCTCCCCCAAACGCCAGACCTCGAAATCAACGCGCCCTTTCCAACCCATTCCAAACCCTCGATCTCATCCCACAACGCCCCAGCTCAAGCACCACCCTCCGGAGCCGCAAGCGTGAAATCCCACTCCTTAAACGCATCCCTGAACGCCTGTGCATCCTTGCTCTCCTCATCGACACTCTGCCCGACATCCTGCCAGATCAGCCTCCCCTCCAGCCCCAGCAGCTTAGCCAGGACCCTCCGCCCAAACTGCAGATCGAACCTGACCGTCTCGTCGAACCGCATCACCAACGTCTTCCCCAAGATCTTCTCCTCCCCCTCGTCCTCCGCCCAGATCCACACCCGCAGAAAATCCCCAAACCCTTCCTCCGGCACGCCAAAGTCCCTGACCTCGAACTTGGGCATCTTCTGGTTCTCCGCCTCGACCCTGAACGCCGCCTCCACGAGGCCCTTAGCCACCATCTCCGCCGGCACGGGACAGAACTGCCAGTGCGCGTGGATGCCCCTCCCCCGATTAATCTCGTACGTCACGGCGCCGAGCTTCCGACCGCTCTTGGCGCCGACGGCCGCCTGCAGCGCCTCCCTGAAGCGGCTCATCTCCGCAAACGTACTCGCCGCCTCCGCCCCGCCCATCGCGTCTGCCGTGACCGTCGGCGCGTGGATCAGCGGCACCACCACCATGTGGCCCGGGAAGTCCAGCCAGCGGTCCTGGAACGTCTCGGCCGACGGCAGCGGGCCCTTGGCGGTCGCGAGGTAGCTCTCGTCCCCGATGCTGACCACCATGTGCGTCGAGAGGTTGGGGTTGCCGAGGCAGAAGAAGCACCTGTCCGGCCCCGGCGGGGGGCTCCGCGGCCGGTGGCGCTTGCGTCTGGAGTCGTGGTGGCCCTGGCCGTCGGCACTGAACCGGCTGAAGCCGGAGTCCGGGGCGGCGGGGCGCTTCCTGCCTTGCGGCCGGAAGAAGGGCGAGACGGTGCTGCCTTGCGGCAGGGAGGCGAGCGGCTCGCGGGAGAGAGTGAAGGCGTAGAGGGCCTTGGCTTTGGCTTCGTTGCCAAAGGGAGCGAGGGATATGAACCGGGTGACTTCTGTGGAGGGCTCTGTCTCCTCGTTTGGCGGTGCGTGGAAGAAAGGCTCCCGCTCGTAGAAAAAGTCTGAGGGTGACGGCGAGAAGTGGTATCGCGGTTTGAGGGCGGAGCAGAGGTCGGCAATTGATTCAGAGGCTGGGATCTTACTTGGTTCCGCTGGGACATTACTCGACGACCCCCGCCACACCCAGGCTGGCCAGACGGCCGTGAGGAGGATGTCGGCTGAGTTTGCGCCTTTCAGGGCTTTGGCGTCGTCGAGCGTGTGGAAGGGTAGATGTTGCTCTTTTGATTGACCCGCGACGATTTCCGTGTCCAGGATTCCGCCCAGCGCAACGATGCGCACGCCATCCTCTGTCTTCATCACGCTGCGCTTGCCGAGGTAGTGCAGGTTCGGCGCAATCTCTTCGTCGGCCTCGATCTTTTCGACGACGGCTGGGGGCAAGGCGTGGGAGCCAACAGTGAAGTAGGTTGGACAAGGAATCGAGATCTTGCCGTCGAATAGCGCAGTTAGGGTATCGTCGTCTTGCGCCTCGGCAAAGAGGTTACCCGTTGCGAGTGCGAGGGAGAAGTTATTCTTCGAATGCAGAGCCGTGAGTTTCTTGAATGCGGATTCGAGTTGGCCATTGATGCTGCCGAAGACGAAGCTAGATTCACGTTAGGGCAGTCATTAAATGTCACGTCGTTTGACTTACATCTTGGTGGCCATCGTGGCCGGTAGCGAAGGAGAGTAGTAGCCGTGTACTCTGCAGTAGATAGAAGTGTAGAAAGGCGCGATGGCAAAGCGCGGGCGCGCGAAAGCACTCTTCAGGTAACTTCAACCAGGTCGCTTCGGGGACTGACTCGACCAGTGACTACGGCAAGAGATTAAAAGAAACAAATGGATATCAAACAACCCCAAAATTCATAATTGACCTCAGCCGGATGCTTAAGGAGGTGAATACACGCCGGGTAGAGTGGCTTGAATTGAGATGTTGAGCCTCCAAGCCCACTTTTTGGAAGCTCTCGCAAGGAAAGGTCTTATCTGCGCGTTATCTTAGCGTGCCGTGAACCTGGATCCACTCCGGGTCCGACTAAGGTGGGCCGCGCCTTCCGTTTCCGTTCCACGCTTTCCTCCGCTCCGGATGCCAGAAAGTATACCAACTATCTACCGAGATAGGGCCGGCATTAGGTGGCTTCAATTGGATTCGTTTCCGGAGAGAATTAAAAGAGAATCAAGTAGGAAAAGGCGCAATGGTCTGGTTTGGCATCTCTCTGCTAACAAACAAACACAAAGAAGATATCATTGTCGTTGTTGATGGATTGAACAGATTAGACCATGCGTCAAAGAAGCCAAATGCGATGTATGTGACGATTAAAAAAGGACTCCCGTCTCATCGTGATATCTTCCAGCTGGCCAAGTGAGATAGACTGCCTTCGCACAACAAGGCTTTGTAGACAACCGTCGTGGTCATGTTCACATTGCACACCTCTTCGAAACGAGCCAAACGTATTAAGCTTCAGTGACCTTGCGGTTGTCGAGAAGACAATCCCCTGAAAGTGTTGAGCGTCTTATTGCTATCGATGCCATGAAGTGCGCATTGGCTACTTGGCAACCACCTTCTGGAGCATAAGCAAGCACGAGAAGCAGACTTATGTTAGTCGTGAAGGCTAGATGGGACAAGAACAGGTAACGAGGTCACGGTAGTCTTCCACAGCCGGAGTACTGTCTTGACGACGACATTATCGAGAACGCTAAGGTGGATGGTCCGGTCACAATGGACATGCATGGTTTGGTAATAAACATAATTGAACATATGGATGCTAACGTGAGTTATGAGTCGGCTAAAGAGCCAAGAGCGATGAGGGCCTATACAGTGCCCAGAGTGACGACACCTACGCGGTGCGTCCAGGTACTATGTACAATAGAATTTACCATACAACAGAATAAGTTTAGACAGAGGGGATGTCAATGATGTGACATAGAAGGCAGTCTGGTGAATCACCACCAGCTGCTAATAGTGCCGCTGTAAGTCTCTCTGGGGCATTTGAGACAAGATTGCGAGCACTTGATGTAGGTGTTTATACCTGGGTATCGATGGGCGGTCTTAGACCTAATAAGACGCCATGCGGCGGGTAGCGGCCATGGCATTGCCGAACATGGGGGAAGCCCCGAGGAGTATCTCGTCGGCTTCACGGCTGTGTCTTCGGCCCAGCGCTGTAGGAGAGTCTTGGACGGAGGGATTCTGCTGGCCAAAGGCAAAAGTTGCAGCACGACCGAGGCCTTTCCGGTTCTGACGCAAGCGGCCCATCTCGCGCTCGCATGTCTGAACGTGCTCTGCGTGGTCCATCTCAACGTATGCCTGGGGATAGCAGCGATCGCGGTGCTCGTTGAAGAAGCCGCTGTAGCCTCCGTCCAGGATATAGACCTCGGGGTAAGTCAGCCTGGGATAGAACTCGGCGTTTGCTGTGCGATCCGCTGCGCGGATGTGGCGAGCCATGATCGGCGCTCGGTGGGCCGAATACTCGCAGTGGAAGATGAGGAGGGTACGGCCCGACATAGGTTGGCGGAACAGATGAGTCGACAACAACTCCTTATCGTTGTAGTTAATAGCCCCATTTATGTGCCCGCCCTCGTACTCATACTCAAACCGACAATCAATAATCATCTTTTGATCGAAGTGCTCGCCGTATTTACCGTCCAACACTTCAAGCATGGTACTGCGGCTGATTCGAGGGATACTGTCGTTTTGTCCCTCGGGAAAGAAATGGGGCAGCACTGGTTCCTGGGGTTCCTCGACATCCATGACAGATTGAAGCATCGAGGCAGGCGGAGAGCCCTCCTTCTTGGGTTTGGTGATGTCACCAGGGTTCTCAAACATGCTTAGGGACCGTCTAAACTGCTTGCGTGGCCTCATGAATGGGTTCGAAGGGCGTCGCATATGGCCGCTGGCAGGAGAACCGTTATTTCTAGCGGCGTTCACGCCTGTCAAACTGCCAAAGTGTGGTCTGGGGCGCACCGAAGCTGCCGCTGCCGCACATGGACTATTGGCCGTCTGAGGTCTCCGGTCCTGTGTAGGAGAGTCGGCAAAGCAGTCGCTTGGGGACATTGTTGAGCCAGAACAGCAGGACAAGCGGCTGTCACCTCCGAACCTGAAAGGTGGTAGCTGGTTCTCGGCATGCATTCGGTTGCTGGTCGTCAGGACAGCACTCGTTGTGAAGCCCTTGTGCCTTGTTAGCGAAGGCCGCCGGAGACCGAGCTTTTTACGCCTGCAGGTTGTCAGTTGAGCCCAAAATAGGAGAAGACGAGCGTGACATGACGCACTCAGGTATGACGGGCTTCGGCGGCTCGAGAAAAGCCGGCTGTAAGGCTGGAGATTCCACCACCATTTCCTCGGCCGGAGACTGTACCGGTGTGGGCGAGTGGACTTCGATCTGGGCAACGAACGAGAATGGGGCTTTGTGCGGTAAGGGCGAGATCTCCATAGAGTCACCCAGAGGCGCTGGGGAGGAAGAAGGGGGTAATGGAGGAGTCGTGACATAATCTGCGTGGAGTTCAAACGTCAATTGAGTCACGGACACTCCCTCGTGGGCATGAGGGTCTTACCTCGTCCTTCGGAGCCGTCGATTAGGTGTGACGTCGTGAATAACGCACGTCGAGGGGTGGGAAAATGAGGACTAAGACGGTCAGTCCATAGAACATGGCTTCAGTGACAGGAGCACGGCATAGTGCAAGCTTACCTAGCCTCAGTTATGCTGAAGTTCTGGGACAAGTCGGCAGCAAGACTGACGGTCGGTGACGAGCCAAGGGTCTTGAGACTGAAGTATTCTGGGTGGTTCAGATTGAACTGGTCTCGAAGGCTGAAGTTGAATGTGCTAGTCGGCATCGGATTGGAGGAATAGTTGTTGGAGTAGTGCGTCTGAGCTCGAGACCGGAAGATGTCTCTCTGTCCGCCGAACTGAGGAGGAGCCGGCCGAAGGGCGGCCAGAGGAGAGGATCTCTCCATGGCTCGTCCTTGGGCTTTGACGGCGGTCGGTCGCACGAACGATGATGTATCAAGGTAGGCAAAAGCTGCTTCGTAGTGGGATGAGGTCAGGTAAAAGGAGGTACTGGTGTACTTGTGCAGAGTGTAAGTCGTCTAGATAAGCAGGCCCAGCTAAAGCAATGCTACAACGGATTCGTGTAATTGTATCGTGACCCGACCTCTCTGGCAAGAGAGAAGGTTAACTCAATGTCGTTGTTCACTCGGAGAGACAGGAGCGGTTGGTGGAAGAAATGGATTTGGTTGCTGGTTGCCGTGAGAGCCCACCGGTCGTCCTGTGCAACGCAGCTTTTTTGCTTAAGTGGTTTGGCGGTTGATCCCGGATGGAGACAACTCGGTTGGATCCGACCCAGCTGAACTTCGTAGCTTCAAGACCAGTTGTCGTGGTGGGGTGTTGGAGTAGCTGTCAGCTGCGGAGCGGAGCTGAAGTCGAAGCCAAAGACATGTACAAAGAGTCGAGTTATCTCGATGTTGCCGCTAAAAGTATAGAACGGTCAAACTTCGCCCTTTGTCCTCCTCGTCCGAGTTCCCCTGGCCAATGCTCCTTGTTGGACGTGCAGAGAGGATCCCTCGACTTTGGCGCGTCCAGGGACTGAAAGCTGAGTTCTGGGAAAACAGAAAACACTTTCCTTCGTACTCCAATTCCGACTATTGGAGACCGAAGCTCGATGCCACCCAAAAAGAAAGCGGCCCAACACCGGGAAAGGGAAGAGGGTAAGAGGGAGGAAGAGGAAGGGGAGGTGAAGGGAGGTAAAGGATAGGGCTCAGGTGAGAGACATGCGGGTGGTGGGAGCAAGGTCGGTTAAGAATGATTGAGTGAGACACAGTACCTGCCAGCAGGAGCTACGACGGGATGCTCTCTCTCTCAGACACACCAAGGATGCGCGCACCGCCTTCTGGGTTGTCAGGGGCAATTTGGTGTGCAGCTTTGAGTGGAAAGCTGACCGAGTGGGGGGATGTTCCTGGGTTGGTTGCACAGCTTGGCTGCTGGGCGGTTGCTGTGGAATCTCGGACACTAGAAAGTGGATTTTGCTGCAGGTGCAAGCCAGCCGCCCCCCGGTACGTCCTGCAATCGTGCAGTGAAGCTTTGCCCTGTTGGGCCACGAACTACTGGGACCGCCGATTACCCGCCTGAGGCAAGGGAGGGGTCGTGTCTTTCCCTAATTTGTACTGCTCAGCGCTTGTTTCCAGGCGCCCAGTTACATCATACAGCCAACGAAACCCACCACCACAGGAGGCACATCGCCAAACTAGTCCTGTGGTAACTACCCAACAACAGCTAGTTTGTACGTATTCGACAATTCTATATCCAAAACCTCTACGGACATTGCCCTTTAGGGACGACCTGTCTACAGTCCTCCACATACACGCATATACCTCGTGGTTGCGTGGTTCGGACCGTCCAGTAGCTGCCATGCAAGTTTTCTGCATCGTGACATCGGCCAAGTTAACGTCAACACAACTCGTCTGATCGATCCACAGCCCGGGCTTTCTCTTCAGACTTGATGAACTCAACTCCTACACGTGTAGTAACGTAGTCCGAGGACAAGAGCTGAGTGATCTGTCGTTTTCCTCGTGCCTTTACAAACACTCTACCAGTCCAGATCGCTCCAGACCTCTGTCGTCTTCCCGCAATGGCCTTCTAGTATTCACGAGTGAGACATCAAACGACAGAAGCCTCCGCGGTTCCTTGTTCTAATCTACTGTGGTATAGCGGGCACCCGAATATCCTTGACTCGAAAGACCTACCGTGGCAATCTGATAGGTTCAGAGTTATGATGCCCTTCTTAATGTTATATCTGCCTGGTTAGATCTCCCACTCATGGAACCCTCGATGGTATATGTGAACATGGCTCCAGATCCCCATTACTGAGACTTGCAAAAGGCCATCGACTTCTTTGGGGTTAGGGTTGCGTACTAGTGACGGCGTATCCGCTGTGTGTCTCAGTGCTCTAGCGCCTGTCTCACGACCTTATTGCGAGCGACCCACGCCTACGGGTCCGCATACATTTTCCATCCCTCGGGAGGAAGACTGCCGCCGAAGCATCCAATGTCTTTGGATTCCTCGCGAAATGCATTCAAGACCACTTCAGGGTCCAGATCGGTTCCTCGAGTCAGCACTTCAGATTAAGCCAACAGAGCCAAAGCGTAGCAACCGCCCGGATCTCTTCAGCTACCATGAAACCCGGCAGACCAGCAAATAAACGAGCTTCACTGGGGCCCCGGCAGGGGACCAAAGACGGCACAAGTCATGACACGCGCTGAAGTAGCGTCCTACTCGGTACTTAACCGCGGGCAATCTTAATCTGGTACGTAACGCGGTAGGGCAATCTCGACTCGAATGAAACAAAATTCACGGAATGGACTTTGACCAGAGCTTTTGCCGCCCACGACCCTGTTGTCTTTGGCACACGGCTGAGAGCAAGCAACGAACGCCTCTCTCGTCAGAATTCCTCACCACGGCTGCAGTTTTAACGAGGATCTTCGGCGCAGAAAAATGCAAATGATGGAAGCCTCTGCCGGGATCATTATCTGGTACCGTGTGCACAGGTCGCAAATCACTCATGATCCATGCGTGTTTCGAGACATCGGCTCCAGCCCGAACTCAGAGCGTAGCAATGCGGTCCTTTTATCCCCAGACCCTAGAAACAAGCACTGTCTGTGCCCTCGAAGTTAATGTTCGTTCGGACTGGAAGACGTTCGAGGCAACTAAGAAACAGCCAGACTCAAACGGGCGCCTCTCCACCACTTTACACGGAATGGTAGGAAAGCAGTTTCTGATTATGCCAAGGCACATCTCCGATGCATTCTTTGCGGCTCAGAGTTCTGGAACGTGGATGGCGTCGACACTGTTCGACGCAAGGGATGCCAAGAGGACTCGCCCCGGCCCTTGTGGATGGTCCCGCTTTCAAGGCGTTGCCTCCTAGAGGACCCTTAAAATTAGGAAAAGCGACAGCAACGAACCCAATCTGGACTTGGTGTGTTCAATGGCTCGTAGCCGCCGAATACAGCGGCAAAGAACCTCGTTGCACCCTGAGTAATAAGGACGCTGCTATCCTCATAGCTCCGGGTTTCGGCGTGGGGTTGCAATGTGTCTCGAAATCTTCCGGGACAGTCAGTTACCTTCGAAACCTGGGAATGTATGTACGGCTCGGTATTGACAACCAAGTTGCGGAGAATATCTGGATAAAGTCCGTATTGAGCTTCTCGACTTTGCAAAGTACAGCCGTTTCGGATATCGCAATGCTTTGCCTTTGTTCTGGTTTGCATCAGGCTTGCCAAGGAGATGCTCTGAAAATCACGCGCAAGCGCGGTGGCCACAACTACCTTTCTGGTTACTCTCTCCGAAGCCAACCGATCTCGATCTCCTTCAGAGCGACCGATAAGCTTGACCGAGAAAGACGTCATGCGTACTGCATAGTAGCTCCTAAATTCCAAGGCAGAATAGCAAAGAAGTCTGTCGATGACCGCACACTGTCACTCCCTTAGGCGAGGCTATCCAATTATTAACCAAGTTCCAACATTTTGATCACCGAAGGCATAAAACCATGAAGAAACGAGCTTGGAATATCAAGTATTCGGCACGGCTTCAGCTTTACCGTCACGCATGCAAGGCATTGAAAAGCTGCTACCCCTGTTTGTTTACTTTCTGATGCAAGCGGGATAGGCGTCCTTTGTGACGGATCTCGGAACCACAAAGATTAGCAAACTGGACTTGAATCTTCACCGCCTCGAGAGATAAACGACAGCTGATCATGCTGATGACATGCATGGGAACAATAAGCAGCCGTCAGAAATTGACAACAGCTTCGGCCAGCCCCTAGTATCGGACGTGATCCAATGAACATGCACAATTCCAGCCAAACTTCACTAAGCCACAGACGCCAGCTGGAAGATCACGCCAGATACTAAAAAGCCCCCGTCGCAAGAACCTCACCTCGGACAAATCAGCTTGCCAGACAGGGCTGATACCCCGCGCTCAGTCTTCGGCTAACCCTTGCTCACCTGGGTAAGTCCGGACGGTCCTTCAAACTCCCGGCTCATCCTTTCGTCCCCCGCCCCACGAACGAGGGAACTGGTCACAACCGGAGTTGGGGATAAGCTCCCCTCATTGAGCTTGTTTGAGAAGCACGGCCCGTGTGGTCACTCGTCAGCAAAAAAGCACTGAAGGCATTGACAGTGAGCGGGAAGAACCATGGCTTTGTTCTTCTCCCGCTCAGTTTCGTCTTCTGCTGTTACATCAATGCGTCCAGAATCCTGGAAAAAGTAAACAAAAGAGACGCGAAGTCTATGTCACGTTTCGGAAAACCCCGCATTGGTGGGGCCAACACTCGCCAAGGAAACGCGCAATCATCTGACTGGTCACATGATCTCTGATGGGCAACATTGCGGCAGGTCACTGTGAGCCACACTACACTAGGCACTTACATGAACAACTTCAGTCTCTCGATAACTTCATCTAGGCTCTCTGGAGCCACCAAATAGGATGGGTCCTCTCGCAATCTCTGAGAGGGGGAATGGAACAAACAAGCAAACGCTGTCCCCGTGGCCAGGGTTGTCCAATGCCTCGGCATGTAGGAGGCATCTCCTCATTATCGTACGGTTTACGCCGTGACGGCATCAGGATCGACTGGTTTCTATGTCAAGATCATCCTCAGATGGGATAACGACAGTCTTCTTATGTGTCCACCACGATGGCCTATCACAACTCATTCCAAGTGGGAGTGTCGTTGCGTCTGTCCTTGCATATCGAAACGCTTTCTGACCCTAGAGGTCGTGAGAGAGATGAGAACAAGACATCCTTGCACGAAGGATTTCTCTAGAATCCATACTGTGTCTTGCGGCAATACTACTACTCCTTCTCGGAGACAAGCGTCTCAGGAGAGCTGCTAAAGAAAAGGCCTCTCAAAGTCCTCCCCGTGTCAGGTATGAGCCAGCCAACGGCATTTGGAGTGGGATGCCAAATGAAGGCTCTGCCCTCGAGGGGAATTTTAAAAATATCCCATCTCTACAAGAGTCTTAGACTCCCGTGAAGAACCCAGAGACACAATACGTAGGAGGCTGAAGCTTTGGGTCGAGACCCTTGACCGGTCAACCGCCAGACCACTTCGGTTGGTATGCAGCAAGGACGATGATAGTCCTGACTAGGATCTAGGGCGTCGAAATATCATCTCAAGACAGCATGACACAATTCATTTCCGATTTCTTAATTTCTTCTTTGCAAACCACGTGTGGTGGCTCCCGGGACAACGGGTCAGGGACCAAGGGGATGGAATTGAAGCAAATTACCTCGGGCTTAGCATCATTACTAGCAACCATTCCAGACCCTTCTAATTCATTTGCTCTCTCTAGGTACTTGGTGACGAACTGCGTCAGACCTGCGGGAAACTACATAATACCGTCGCTGGCGGTGGCTGGTCTGATCCCGCATACCTCGTCTGTTTCCTCAAAATTCTGATCGTCGCTCTCCTTCACCATGGCCGGGAAGGTCCTTGTGCATCCTGTCTCGGCATGTTCCAGATCGCATCTTCGAACGAAAAGTCTAGCAGCCTACGTAAAGTCGTACATCGGTAGTGATCGTCTATGACTGTCTACTCGATCGCTGAGGCGCGTCATAGCTTACCTAGGTCATCAATGCTATATACCCACCACAGCACATGGCACATGGAAGAATACTCGTAGAACAGCCATACAAGTTCGGCGAAGTTGCTGCCCTCCGTCAAAGGAAGGTTCTTGCAGGTGGGAGCAACAATTGAATCCGACAACGAAGTACGTATCAGAGCCTGGTTAGAAACAGCCCCGAAGCTCATGATTCGTCTTGCTCGAAATAATCGACAATGAACTCGATGGAGCGGTTCTGCATGTGTAAACCTTGCATATGCCAGGAAATATAGCTGCCACAGCATACAGTCGGATAGAGTCAAATAACTCCTTTTATCACATGTAAAGACGGGTAGATGTGACTACCGCCGTGCTACACAAGATGTCCAGCTGCCGTGTTACAAACGGCGCTTGGCAGTGTGGCGAAAAGGGTGAAGAGTTGAGCTTAGGTAAGCGTGGCTACCCAATGACGTTGGCCTAATTGTTAACGGTCAAGCCAAGTCTTCACTTGCCGACCTTAGATAATGGAACAATGCCGTCGACAACCAGGGAACATTTCAGCGAGTTTAATAAAAACGAAAAGCAGAGATCGAAACGTTGTGTTCTTACTCCTGTAGGTACCTCTTATTGAGTACCTATGTGATCTGGTTTGAGGATACAATTTGAAGCGTTATCTATTGTCCGAAAGTTTAGTCACGTGATGCGACGCCACGCTAGTCTGCAAGGCTCCGAATCTTTCGGCTGACAGATGCCTTTTCGCAGTTCCACCTATTTCTTAAGGCATCTTCCATCCTGCCAAACCTCAACGTCAGGCCTGCATTTATAACAATATCCTAGGGATCAGTCCGTCCAGATCCTAAGACATCACCTCTTTCACTACTGCGCCACGTCAACTAGCACAGTCTCGTCGCTTTTGGACGCGCGGCGCATAAATCCATAGCCTCGGGCGACTCTTTCCTAAAGCCTATTCGACCGCGCCGCCAAACCTTACGTCTTCGCCCCCGACTGTTATCGCTGTCTACATATCCCACAGCTCGACTACACTTGCCATCCTCCACACCGCAAACGATTTATCTACCGCAAATATGGTCGAAGTTCAACTCAACACGCCTCTGGCGGAGGCACTTAACATGGCAATCCAGCCGAAGCTTGGCGAGCTTGGATGGGGTTCCGGTGGCGCTGACGACACCGCGCTGGCCGAATACATCGTGCTTATGCTCGTAAACGGCAAGACACAAGAGGAGATCACAGGAGAGCTATCAGCCGACTTCCTCCAACTCGGCCCTGACGACCCGAGCGCCAAGCAGTTTGTGCAATGGTTGTTCGAGCAGATAGAGATTCTCAACACACAGCTGAACGGCGCTGGTGCGCAACCAGCAGCAGACGGTACGGTCGCGGACGGTGCTCAGGAGGACTATGCGATGGATGACACTTCCATGGTGGACGCTCAAGGCGAGATCATTGCGTAGGTGTATCTTCTACCAACACTCAAGACAAGACTTGACATGCTAACTAACAACATTAGTCCCACCGGTCCCAAATCAATGCGAGCGGGCAACAACTTCCGAGGTGGTCGCGAGAAGCGTATGTTAGGCCAGATAAACCGCACGCTCAACCAAAGTAGCGACTCCGTCCTGCACCGCACGCGCGGCCAGAGTGGCGTACAACGTGGACCACCAACCGGACCACGGATGGGCGCGGGCCGCCAGCCCCGCGTAGCCAACAATCGTGCCGCTAGCGTCGCACATGGCATGGCAGTAAAGGGCATGGCGGGTATCCCAGCTGGTCCGGGAGCGATGAACGCAAGGAACCCAGGCATGAACAACGGCTGGGGCATGATGCCACAACAACCGACACAATTTGACATGATGGCCATGCTCGAGCAGCAGCAGCTTATGATCCAGCAGATGATGGCTCAACAAGGCGGTATGATGCCCAACGGCCAACCTCCCAACGGCAAGTCACTGTTCGAGCGCGTCCAGAAGCCAGCTTACAACAACTTCCGCGGACGGGGAGGCGCGCGGGGCGGCCACCACAATGGTCATCACAACAACGATCATATCAACCAGCACAACTCCCAACCTCCAGACAGCACGAAGGTCGAAGGTGAAAATGCGGACACGGACATGACATCAAGTGCCCCGCAGCTGAGCCCCGAGGAGACGATGTGCAAGTACAACCTAGCGTGTACCAACCGCGAGTGCAAATACGCGCACCAGTCGCCCGTCGCGCCGCCAGGCATAACAGTCGACGTCAAAGACGTGTGCACCTTCGGCGCTGCGTGCAAGAACCGCAAGTGCGTAGGGCGGCACCCGTCGCCGGCCAACAAGACGGCGCACCAGAGCGAGCAGGACTGCAAGTTCTTCCCCAACTGCACGAACCCGCGGTGTCCGTTCCGGCACCCGGCCATGCCGCCGTGCCGGAACGGCGGCGAGTGCAAGGTGCCCAACTGCAAGTTCACGCACGTCAAGACGCCGTGCAAGTTCCGGCCGTGCACGAACCGGTTCTGCCCGTTCAGCCACGAGGAGGGACAGAGGGGGACGTTCCACGACAAGGTGTGGGTGGCGGGCGAGGAGAAGGAGCACGTCAGCGAGAGGAAGTTTGTGGACGAGAATGCGAAGGAGGAGACGGTGCTGCCGGACACGCAGATGGACGGCACTGGTGTGGGGCATGGGGCCGCTCAGGATGTCGTCGTTTAGGGAACTGATGCATTAGATCGCTCTATGGACTGCACGTATGATGGGAGGATGGAGTTGGTGGTTGACTTTGATTGAGGGGAGAGCATAGAGGACGGTAAAGCCCCGCAGCAAGGCGAAAGAGTTACCACCGAGATGGGTCGGCAGCGGAAGACTGTACTGTATTATTATAAGCCTTGTTCCCGAGAGGAAAGGCTGGCCTGAGGCTCCTGCTTGGCAAGGGTTGATGTGGGCGTTGGAGGGCATTACAATGAGATGGCACTCCCAAGGCGTTGTTGGCATTTACTCTTTATTTTGGAGGGACTGTATAGATTGTGTCTAGTCAGATCCCAAAAGCGATGAGGTATTGGTTATCGTCGACGATAACAATAGAGGACTTCTTGTCCCCTTACCGTCTCATATCTACTCCTTGATATCCTGTGCCGCGTGTGAGAATGTATGTCTGACCTATAGCATATTGTTGCTGGCTGGCTTCAATATCAGTGACGGCTGATTATCTAGTTGACGGCACGTGTACCCAAGATACCTACCTAGTAGTTATTGTGATCTCTTCCGGCTGGATATGTAGATTCGTAGGTAATGGAATCTAGTATTCCATGAGCGTGCCGTATGCACTGTTCTTCTTCGCTTATCGCTGTCTAAACTACAGCTATAACCCCTTGGACCAAAGCCTACCGCTGACTGTGACGCTCTTCAAGTACTCTGGCGAGCTTTCTTAATCTGAACTGTACTGGGATAACATTGGGGACGAGAAATCGAGATGGATCTAACTACGAGACTAGCCAGAGCTCTGGCATGCTATGGCGGCTCCATGCTGGTAAAGAAGTTGTTCTGGTCATTATATCGCCCTGTAGATACTGTGCCGACTGACAGATGTGTTGTGTCAGGAAAGTGGTCTAGATGGCCAACAACTCCGTTGTGCCAGCAGCTACCCTATACAAGACCTCTGAGACAAAGTACAAGACTGCGACCGCAGGTCCAGTTAAATCAGAGTGGTCAAGCGGCGGCGAGAAGGAGAAGTCGGTAGGAAGGACTATTTCTATAACCATCAAGCCGGGAGGTAATCTACTACCATCCCCTTGTCAGACTTTAGATATCAATGATGTTTCTGATCCAAGATTGGAATACGCACCATGTTAAGTTAGTTTGACATTTTCTATTTGCATGTATTGCGAACTAACGAACCTGGTACCTTCCTGGGCTCTTCAATCTACACAATTGACTTTGAGATGACGGTATTTGAAGTCTGCCCGACTACAACTACAGTAGATATAACCAGACTCAGGTTCCGGACGCGACTCCGTTCCCGGTTTCAAAGCCGGTCCGGCACGGCGGGAAGAATGGGCGCCACCACGGCCCCACTCGGCTGACAATGACCGCTACTTTCTTTTGCCGTTGGAGAATAAAGCCAGAATCAAGGGCCACCAACTTCGCCAGCGATGCCATCACCGCCCTGGATCGAACCCCTTGCGCCCGCCTAATGGGACTTCAACCTTTGCATGGAGCGCGAACAGCTCTGCCGACAGTGCGCGCCTGCACTCCACGCTACCAGCCCTGCCGGATCCGCCCCTGCACGACGCGTGGTCTGACCACGACGCGGCGACCTCGGTATGCGCGACCTCTTGCCATTGAGCTGCCCAGCGGCTCCCACGACCGAAAGAGCTATGCCACCGCCAGACCGAATCCGCAGAAGAACTTTGCCGTCCTTGGAGGCGGCCTGACGGGCCTGTCGACCGCACACTACCTGACCAAGTTCATACCCGAAGCCAAGGTCACTATATACGAGGGCAGCGGCCGCATGGGCGGCTGGCTCGACAGCGAGGAGGTCGAGGTTACCGCTGCTGACGGCACCAAGGGTACCGTTGTGTTCGAGCGCGGGGCTAGGCTCGTGCAGCCCAAGACCAGCTTGCAGAGCTGGGACGACGTGGCTTTTTACGAACTGGTTGGTCCCTCTGCTTCTCGTGTTTGCGGTATAGGGTCTGGCAACCGTGGGATGATGCCCAGTAGACCGGGTTCGGACGGTTCGAGAAAGTAACACCTGCTGACCTACGCGTGCAAGAGCAGTTATCCGACATCCAGCCGGACCGCGACGGCTGGGAGGGCTCCGAGCAGTACGATCGGTACTTCTACCATCCGGACCACCTCGTGCGCCTTCCAAACATACCAGGAGCCGCTGATCCCGCCGGGACTATCGAAGCACTTGCAAAGCTTGTGATTGATGTCTTCAGAGAACCAATCTATGAGGGCATGCCCGCATTCGCATGGAACATCTTGCAAGGAAGCACCAGCCGAGTCGGCAACTTCGAAGATGTCTCGATAGGCGACGAGTTCATGCGCAGGGGCGGCCGGCGGGAACCGGTGGATAACCTGCTATCTGCCATGTGCCACGGCATCTACGGCGGTGACGTGTGGAAGCTCAGCACCGAGAGCAGCATCTTCGCCGCCGCGTTCATGAACCAACGGCTGGGGTACACATACTCCTCACCTTGGGAGAAATGGAGCAAACCGATGCTGCCCGTTATGTTTCAGGACTTTGACCTACTAAATCAAACGCAATCCAACATTGACGTAATGATGTGTCTAACGCAGAGCAAGACAATCAAGTCATTCAACTTTGGGCAGGGGTTTGGCGCCTTCACTGATGCTATCGTTGCGAAGCTGAGGGCGAACCCAAACGTCGAGTTCGTGAACGAGAAGGTGGCCAAGTTGCGGCTCAGCGCTACAGGCGAGATGGAGGTATGTAATTAGTGATTTTCTTTGGGCTCTCCTTAACCAAACGTACTCACGCTTCCTCCAGGTAACCACCGCCAAACGCGCCCAGCAATTCGACAAAGTAATATCCTCCATCTACTCCAAGACCCTCGCCTCCCTCGTCCCACCCAATTCCCTTCCCTCCTTAGCCAAGAGCACAGCCGTAACCATCCGCCTCGTGAACCTCTGGTCGCCAACCCCCAACCTCAACTACAAGACAAAGGGCTTCGGCTACCTCCTCCCGCAGACCGTCCCAGCCGAGCAGAACCCCCACGCCGCATTGGGCGTCATCTTCGACTCGGACCGCACGGACGTCACCGACGACCTGCCGCCCTGGGTCCCGGCGCACGAGCACCCGGCCTGCCGGGGCGACACCGTCCCGGGCACCAAGCTCACCGTCATGCTGGGCGGCCACCACTGGGACGACATCCCCGAGCACTTCCTCCCGGACGCGGCGACGGATGACGCCGCCGCCGTGGCGGCCGCCAAGGAGACGGTGCGCATCCAGCTGGGCATACCCGAGGCCGAGTGGCAGGTCGCCCGCACCAAGCTCTGCGTCGACTGCATCCCGCAGCACCTGGTCGGCCACGCCCGGCGGATGGAGGCCGCCGACCGCGAGCTGCGCGACGCCTTCGGCGGCAAGCTCGCCGTCGCGGGGGGCTCCTACACCGCCCAGGGGGTGGTGGGCAGCGTGCGGGCCGCGAGGGACGTGGCGTGGCAGGCGTTCGGCGGGTTCCTCAAGAGCGCCGCCTTGGCGGCGGCGGTGAAGAGGATGGGTCCGGCTGCGGGCGAGACTGCTGCGCGTGTGCCGGTAAGGGAGGGCGAGGAGGTCAAGTGGACGGTGGGCGATACCGGGCTCGCGAGGTTTGTCGGCGGGACGGCGAGGCTGTGGGGTGCGGCCCCGGTGGCTAACCTTAGGAAGATCAGGGATCCTCCCCGAGAGATGCGGAGAAGTGTACTATAAAGCAAATAGACATCTCTGGAAGAGTGATTGTACAGTGAAGGGCGTCCCGGACCAGACAGAATACTACGTTTTGTGCTACGTGAGGTTAGTTTCGCTGCAGGAGGGAAGCGTAATACCTCTGGGTGTTCATGCTCTGCTCTTTTTATGGCTCACAGCTGGAATACTGAACAGACGTGGCAGGGAGAGAGCTAGGTCTTGGACTGGTCGGGGGAGCTGGATAACACAGTTCGGTTATAGAACCAGAACCACGATAGGGAACACAACAAGACGCAAGTATGAGTCTCTGGCTTGTTCATTAACAGGTATCATGCATTAACTCGCCCAATATCGGCGATAATTCCTTCGCTGTCTATGTAACACACCGCATCCACCGCTGGCTCAATCCTTGACGGCCAAGCGATCGTATCTACACAAGTCATACATGAATCAACGCTTCCAAGAGCCCCTTTCTTTGAAGGAGGCTACGAGATTTTCTCAAGGGCCGGGTGATGAATTGGGGTTCTAATCCAGGACGATGGCCGAGGTCGGTTTGTTACCCGGCCTGCTGGCTCCGCCTCCCAACTGCTGCCCTTGACTGCCCGCCTGTGCGGACGATTGTGATGGCCGCTGCTGCGAAGACTGCCGTGACATCTTAGTCGTAGCTGTTGCCGTGGGTATCGATGACTCGCCGAAACTCTGATCTGGATTTTGTTGCGGCAGCTGCTGTGGTTGCGAGGGCGGCGGCGGAGGGGACCCCACCAAACTCAGGACGGCGTTGTTAACTACCGAGAGGAGTTGTTCGATCCCGCGGCCGACTCTGCCAGCCGCGCCCGTGCCGAGGCCCTTCCAGTCTTCGCCCCGGCTGTCAAAGATGGGCTTGAGGACCGTGATGAACTCGCTGTGAGGAGGTACCACGAGACCGTGCTTCACCTGGAAGTCCAGGAACCAATAATCCTGTCCAGCGCGATAGGCGTGCTTAAGGCCTAGCGCGAGCTTCCGTGTCTGCTTTGGATCGGCGCCGGGAAGTAAGTATGTAATTGTCGTGTAGTCTAGTGACCAGTGATGAATGTCAATACCCCCGTCGTTGTTCTCGGCAATCTTGGTCCACGCATCTTCAATGTCTTCAAGAGCCTTCAGCATGGAGAAAGTGAGTTTCAGGTGGTTCGGCAGCTCGCGGAGCTTTGGGGAGTTGGCCAGGCTCTCAAGGAGATCTAGTACTCGCAGGTGTGGGTTTCCCTTGTCAAGGCTGATCTTGATCATCGGGCCGGAGCTAAGGTCGAGTCGAGCCATCCACCTGGGATGTTGTTGTTGTGTAGCATCGTCACTCTGTCCGAGGAAATTATCTCCGTAACTGAAGACAATTTCCCGCATAGTCACGCTTTCACAGACAATTCCGCCACCACTCTTGCGCATTGCGTCGACGAAATCCACCAACCGGCCAATAGCCTGGAGTCGCGTTGCCAAGCTGTCGATAAGCGAGGTTCCAACCTCCTGCCGCAGATGTAGGACGAATTCTCCAAGCCGTGTGTTGAATGTCACGTCACTATCGACATTTCCCTTCAAATCCTTGAATTTGGTCTTGTCTGCCACCGTAATCGTAGCGACGGAAACAGCCTCAAGGCTTCCCGTTGCGGCTTCCAGTTGGCCCATCGCGTCACCAGTTTGCACGGCGGCTTCGCCGTCGGTGGATTGCTGAGCCCCCTTGAACGTGATTTTGACGTAGTCAACGGCCCAACCCCTCGTCGAACCGTTCTTCTGCATAAGACCCGGTACAATCTCGGAAAGGCGCACGTATACTGCAGGCAACCTGAGTTGCGGAGGCAATGCATCACTCGACTGATTCCTTTCCACATGCTTAATGCGCCGCTCGTCAAGAACCTTCAAATCGACGATTTGTGAAATCATGCCAGTCGCAAAAATGTTAAGATTGTGGAAGAATTCTTCTGTTGGCCTCGGTTGGCCTGTAATGTTAATAGAGGTGAAGGTCTTCACCCGCCGCAGCCCTTCAGGTGTTTCCGATCTGCGTAACCGTGTCAACACATTGCTACTATTGAAAGGGCAAGAGAAACTTACGTCTGGACTAGCCACCATTTATCCCCGCCTAGGCTCATTACCACCAATACAGACCAGTCGGATCTCCAACCTGAGTGCCGAAGCCACAATGTCTGAAAGGAATCGCGGATGGTGAGAAAAGGCTTGAGTTCATCGGGTTTAACACTGGGCGGATGGGTAAGCCATCCCATGCTCTTTCCACGGCGGGTTAGCTCCTCCATTGTGTGGAAACACCTCGTCTTCTCCAGGATGATATGGCCTTCAGCCACCGGGTCTTTGGCGTTGGTATTGAGTTGGCGCTCTCCTTGCAGGATAACTCGTGTTGACGGCGATAAAGCGAAAGTACCAGTAACAGGATCAATCTTGACTACCAATTCGTTGTCGCGAGACAGGCGCATGACAAGTTGGGAAGCGGCAGGTTCGTCTTTCGAAATGGTCAATCTCAGAGATGCTTCGCGCTTGCTGAAACGTGGGAAGGTTAAGAGCTTGGAGTGGATTGACGAGAGAATGTATTCCACGTGGCGTGCAATGACCGTCTTCAGTATCCTTTCAGTCGAGATATTGCCAGAATCTATGGGGATGTCCAGGTCCTTGACTTCTCTGTTGTCCCGGAACCAGCGTAAGAATAGGCGACTAGTAGCGGCAGGATCGTCTTGAGCTTTCTTGCCACTGTGAATCCCTAGGATGATCCAACTTTTCAGCGCAGTCTGAGGTCGCGACTGCCAGTATTGTATGGACATGCCACGGTTTAGCCTTTCTGTCTTGAGTGAATCGACCCAGCGAGTGCGGCTAAGCTCGAGTGCCTGCCGAGTAAACTCTGTAATCTGGTGTGTCAAGGTGAAGCCGTGTAGGAACTTGTAGCTGCCGGAAAGGCCGTCAGTGGCCAACGCTTCGTTGACCTTGTCTTCGAGAAAGAGCCTCAGCCTCTCCGATAGTTCGTCTGGGGCCGGTGTGAACAAGAACCGGAAATCGATGAACCAGAACTGTTTCTCAGACTCCTCGTCGGCAATGGTCAGATCGACCTCGAACTCTCCCTCAACCTTGAAGGTCACACGGCCCGAGTGGATAGTGTATTTTCTGAAGTGGTAGGGTATCTTTTCGTATTCGTCCAAAGTGAGGCGGACGGACAGCAAAGTGTTGAGATTATCCATCCAGTGGAGCTGTTCATTAGGAGTCAACGGCGGCGGTTCGATGTAACCAAACTCGGGCATCCAAGACACCTCGCCAGATGACAGGACCTCCAGAGCAGTCTTCAGGTCCGGGCTCGGTAACCGAGCAAAGATAAGGTTTCTTTTGATTTCGGCAAGCTCACCAAAATGCCGCGTGAAGTGCTCCAGTTCTCGTTCAATATGGTTCTTGAGATCAATGAGCCTTCCGACAGGTTCGGCCTTTCGACTCCATTCTGTGATAACCAAAGCTTTAACCCATTTGGTATGGAGATTTTGTATGAATTCGAGAAGCAATCTCTTCTTCTCCAAACTTTCGGGGGAGGTATCTTCGGCGGTAGTACTTCGATAATCGGGTGCTCCGTTTGCAGCCGAGTTCTGCGCGATAGGTCGTGTCGCGAGCTCTGCGATGAGCTCCTGCAGATGGTTGTGCGATATCTGGGCAAGCCTGGAGAGCAGGAGCCCGAGAGGCATGGACTGAGCTGTGATGTGCTGGATCTCGTCCGGTAGATCGTTCAACCTCAGTGAGTCCATCGTAGAGCCTGGAGCTGGAGGCGCAGAATCTTTCTGCAAGGCCGACTGTGTATCCACGGATTCCATCTTGATCTCGTTGGCGGTGTGTCCACTGTTCGCTATCGAAAGGTTGCTGATTCTCTCCTTATCGGCCACGCCCTTCCCTTTGTCCAGACTGGGGTCCGACTTGACAAAGCCATCCTTAACGCCGTTGACGTGCGGAGAACTCGTGTGGACGCCATTGTGTGTCCCGTTTTCCATCTTGGTGAGCCTAACACTGCAACACCAGCTCGGGCAGCCTCGACTGCTCCGTCGAACCTGCCACAGAGCTCAGCCAAGCCACGCCAGGGTGTTTGAATGTTGTCGCGTAGCCTGTAGGATGGTCGGTGACTTGCTGGTTGTTGCTTTTGACGCTTCGAGATGCAGCCTGGTAGGGTCGGTCTGACTCTGCTCGCGGTCAGTGGCACAAGCTTGAGACGACCTCGGGCTGTCGCAGTCTGATCGCAGGCGCCCAAGGGCCCAGCGACGAGCAGCGGCTCAATCGCAAAACGTGTAGATAGCGCTCCTGCGGTCCATAACCTCAGCAGCGGGCTTCGTGATGGTACAAGGCCCTAGTATCGATTCGAGGGCGTCGATATAGGGTGTAACTGTAGATAAGTCCGGCAGTTCGACGATCGATAAGTCAAGAGCGCGACGCGCGAATGGATTTCAAGGGCCTCGTTGAGTATAGATCTGTCCTGGATTGGTTGCGCCGTGTTCTACTAAGAATTGCGCGCTGCTCATCGGGATTGGGCGGCCGAGTTCTTAAAGTTTGCTTCCTATGGGCTGCAGTGAGATTGAGAAGATTGATGAATCGCTTCCTTGGAGATGGTGATGGCTGGCTGGATAATCTGCTTCGAGGCTGTCGAACACGTGATTGACTCCACAGCATACTGCCTGCTGAATGACAGGGGGGGCTTTAGTCGTTGTGCATGGTCCCACTTACTAGGTACGTATAGTAAGGTAGACAATACGCTTCTTGGCCTTTCTATCAGATAAGATCTGCACAATACTCGCGACAATGACGTTCGCTGGACGTCTTGGAGGCTGCCGGAGTCAAACTTTCAAACAATCGAAGACGCGTCTACTATATTAGGCCACATCTGTTACTCTTCCTAAGAGATTGTCCCAAAGGACCAACTACAGCTAAAAGCACACCGGTACCGCTCCCGTCTTCACTTCTGCTGGAGCGGTTCGATCTTGTCTAGAGTTTCCTTGACTTCTCGTATTCATGCGGAGAGCAATGGGACTATGGCTTCGTTCAAAACCTATCCGTAAACACTGGCGGTGATTTTGCTGCCGACTTGAAAAGATCCGCTGTGATTCCCTGTTGTCGTTGACATGACGTTCGAAATATGGCTAAAGAAGAGACCATCCGGACGCGTTGTAAAGCCCTCGAAAACCCTCCGGGTGCACCGCCATCTCAAAAGAAACGCCGCTCACCAGCATTGCAATGCCACTCCTCGTTATCATTTCCTGTAGATGAAGGTCGTCAGCGTAGCCGTCCACGTATGTTGGAGCCAATTAACACCGTACAAATGCATCGCCGCGTCCCAACGACTTACAACTTGTTAGGTGGAGCCGCCGCAGAGGTTGTAGGCCATTGGTACGATGAATCGTTGAACTTGTATCCGTACGAACTGGTGAAGTCGTCCAACACGGCCGGACCGCGAGAGCCTAAGGACCGCATTGTTAGTAACCGCGATGTCTACTAGGTGGAAACTAGGATCAAAATACTTCACTCACCGTATGGATACTCCATGGGAATTATCTCCTTGTTATCGTCCAGATAGTGCAGGAGTGGCGTAAAGATCCTCCAGCTCGCGTCCAGCTCGTCATCGCGGACAAAGTTGGAGTGGTCACCCTTGAGACAGTCGAGAATGAGCGATTCATAAGCCTCAGGGATCTTGAGGTCAGAGAACCGTCTTCGGTACGTAAGGTCGAGCTCTGTAACAACCGTCTGCATGCTCAGACCTGGCAGTTTCGAGTTCATCTTAATATAGACACTCTCGTTGGGCTGGATTCGCATGACAAGCTCATTGCGGGGAATGTCTTTGAATATTCCGGACGTGACGTCCTTGAATTGGATGCGAATCTCCGTCTTTTGCTCATTCAAAGCCTTGCCAGCCTTCATGATGAACGGCACGCCGTCCCACCGTTCGTTCTTGATGTAGGCAACCAGGGCACAGAAGGTAGGGCAGCGCGAGTCCTTGGGCACTGTGTCGTCCTCCTTGTAAGACGGCTTGCTTCCATCCAAAGACTTGCCGTATTGGCCGATAATGACGTTCTTCGGCTCGATGGCAGGAATGGATCGGAGGACACGGACTTTCTCATCACGAATATCCTCAGAGGAGAAAGAGATTGGCCGCTCCATGGTCAGTAGCGTCAGGACCTGGAGAAGATGGTTCTGCATGACGTCGCGGATGATGCCGAACTCGTCGAAGTATCCACCTCGGCCCTCAGTGCCGAACGGCTCCTTGAACGAGATCTGGACATTGTCGATATGATGCCTGTTCCATGTCGCACCCAGGAACGAGTTCCCAAAGCGAAGGATCAGAATGTTCTTCACCATCTCCTTACCCAAGTAGTGGTCGATGCGGTAAATCTGCTCTTCCTTCCAGTCAGGCTCCAGCGACTTCTGCAGCTCTCGGGAGCTAGCAAGATCCTTGCCAAACGGTTTCTCGACCTAAACGCCGAGTTAGTAACGGCAGCAACTCAGCCGTATGCCAGCGATCTACTCACAACAACGCGGGCAATTCCGTTGGAAGGATAACAGCACTTCTTCAGGTGCTGGGAGACAATTGTGAAGACGCTGGGTGGCAGAGCCATGTAGAATAGTCTGTTCTGCTCCTTCTTTCCATGCTCCAGATCCTCCAAGTGCTTGTTGAGCTGCTGGAATGACTCGTCCTTGTCGTACTGACCAGAGACATAGGAGCAGAGAGAGCAGAAGTCCTCGAGCTGCTGCTCGATATCCTTGGTCGGGGTCTTGATGTACGACTTGATTCGGCGCAGGTATTCGTCATGGTCCATCTTGGTTCGAGCATATCCGACGATTTTGATGTCCTTGGGCAGGAACTGGTTCCGGTACTTTGCTGGCGTTAGCTGCGTCCCGCGTATTCCGTACAGGACGGTAAAAGACAACTTACTAGACCGAAAAGGGCGGGATACTATTGCACATTGTTAGCCAATTGAGACTGAAGTCGGTCGTACGAGGCGGAGGAGAGTGTTTACCGTCTTCTTCTTTGCTAGGTCGCCGGAGGCGCCCAAGACGACAATGACGGTATTGTCTTTGAGCTCCATGGCGCTGCAGATGACGAAGTGATTAGCTTGGAAGCGGTAAGATGGTCGAGATAGCTGTAATAGGGCCAGGCGCTTGGGTCGGACACCCTAGCAGGGAGAAAAGCTTGAGCTGGGCCGAGATGTTGGCTTTAACGGTGAGGTTGATAGCTAAAGCTACGTCGAGAAATGGTATAGACCGAGGCAGCAAGCTATCTATCTATCTGCGGGTAATTGACGGTGGGGTGGGGTGGGGAAGTACTCACGCTGAGGAAGTGTGAGGATCTGACGACATTGCTATTTTGACGTATTGATCGTCTTGTGAAGGGACGTTGGTGAGTGAAGGGGACGGCAAGGTGACAAGACGGATTCGGGGGCACTAATCGAAGAGCAAGGTGGGATGGACGACTATGGTAATGAGGTCAGAAGGGAGGGGCGCCAAAGTATTTCCCTCTCGAGATATTCGGGGTTAATGGGTTTATCTACAGGGAACAACAGCACCCACAGCGGTGATGACTATTACAGTAGACGTAGCTAACTCCACTGGAGAAATAGAATACGGCAGAGCTAAGGGCGGGTTAAAGTAGTGAAGCGGGAGGTCGACGCAGAAAGGCTTGCTTCTGGTGGAACCTCGCTTTTGGGAGCTCACTCAGCGTCGAACACCGAGCTGCACTTCTTCGCGGGGTACCATTGGGTCTGACAGAGCTCAACATAATGACAAGCGTTAAGTGTAGTAACAGTAAAATACACTCCGGCTACTCCGGCGGTCCTTTTTGGCATGGCAAGGCACTTCGATGCAGATAGCCAGCCTAGCACTAGCAGTCTGTCGTCATCGACATTTGAGCTCCGAAGCCGAGAGATATCAAGCGGTCTCAACCTCAAGATCAAGCCAGCCACCAACTCCCGGCGCCATAGAGAAGATAGCACTCAATGTAGAACAAACAATCTCATACACGGTCACCTGGGTGCACAGCTTTGCGCCGGCAAAATTTGTTACAAAATCTGTGGCATCCGGCGTCTGAAAGTTGATACCCCAACTTGCCAGCTCCGGCCCCAGGAGGGGCAACCTTTCTGTTGAGGACCTATCTCCCTTACGTCAAGAAATATGGCGGGGTAAAGGGCCACTTCAGAGGCTATTATTAAGCCTCTGCTGGCATATCCCTCCCATACCGACGCAAAATATCTTATCAATGCGAAACTGTGCAACAGTCTCGATGACTGAGGCCCGAACTCCGAACAGCAAGCAAAAGAGGGAAATGACCGAAGCAGGACCCCCAATCACCAGGTATATGCTCGAGATGCGGTCGATTAATCGTCGTATAACTTACGAGCAGACAGGAAGCTATGGGGGACTTGGCAAACAGCTGTCTGCCACGCAGGTACCAAAGCTAAGGTAGGTACTGTACAAGGTAAAGGCAAGGTTTTGGGGATTGTGGTAGCTCGTAGGCCTGGTAGGATAAAGTCCGCCGGAAAAATAACCTGTCAGGTCTAATTCGGGTCAAGCCTCACGGAGATAATAGAGGAAGCTGGCCGGCAAATTCCAGGTTTCCTTGAATTCAGCCGACTTCGGTCAAAGTTCTTCCTTACGTAATCAATATCCCGATCAGGGAGGCGTCTGGTGGCTTGGCGAAGTTGCAGCCACAATCAAACGCACGGACCTTCAATGTGTGGCTTCGTTTTTGAAAGCCCTAATCAAATTTTCGTGGTGTACGCTTGAATCCATCGACTGCCCCATAACGACCACAACCGCATCACGACTTCACGATACAGCAAAGGTAGGTTCTTTTCCGAGAACACTTTTGCTGCGACCCTACGTGCGACAACCTGGCACGGTGATACCGACAACAAAGTTGAGAATTACCACCAGAGTCAAGATGCCTTCGGAAGCCGGACATAGACGTGAGTTGCGCCCTCCCAATTTCCACTCTCGAAGTGCGATGCCGCAGTTGCGACCGCGGTCGGACTCTGGCCATCTGCCTTTGATGGCAGGTGATGCTCTGATCTTTGAGTTAAACATTGCTGACCTTTGAGATAGTATACGTCAAGTGAGTTATCCCCAGTCGACTGCGACAATTGCCGAGACGATCGATCATGAAATGGCCGAATCTCTTCCTACGAGAAGCCGTCACACAATACGTGATCGACCGCGTGGGCGATGCTGCGAACGCTTACTGACTCGAATGTTGCATTTAGGGGACGTCACCTGAGTTATCAGCGTGGTCGCCGCAACACTCATCCCGAGACGAGCTTGATCAAGATCGAGGGCGTTGATGACACCGCTGCCGCCAAGTACGTTTCACCGAACGATTTCGATGCGCACGACGACCTGCTAACACAAGATTCAGCTTCTACCTTGGCAAGAAGGTCGCCTACGTCTACCGGGGCCAGAAAGAGATCCGTGGAACCAAGATCCGCGTGATCTGGGGCAAAGTCACCCGCCCTCACGGTAAATCTCACGGCATTCCGAACACAACAACGCTCTTGAGCATATACTGATTCTTCTTCTATAGGCAACTCCGGCGTTGTCCGTGCAAAGTTCGCCCATCCCCTCCCTGCTCGTTCTTTCGGTGCTTCGGTTCGTGTCATGCTTTACCCGTCCTCCATATAAAGACGGGGTTCGGGCCGGAGTTGGTTGGTCAAAGATGGTTCTTCGCGATTTGGCTGCATTAGGGTTAAGGCAATGGTTCGAGAATGCCAGAGCAGTTGCTGCTAGCATTTGAGAAATCAAAAGGAACAAATACCAAATCACGACTTGTGCAAATGCTACGGGATCGATGTGTTTGGTTGTATTGTCGAGGTCTTGACACTGCCTCGGGAGACATACTCGCATACCTTAGTTGGACGAACCCGGAGGATATGTGGTGATATCTCTGGAGTTCTAGATATTCCGGCAGTCCGGCAACAACGACAGGCTGGTTGGGAGCAATTCACCATCACCACATTCTCGTGCAACTGATCCAGTGAATGGCCTGGGTGTGACAGTCTCGTAATTGCTCACCGGCACCCCTGCTACGACTGATTCATCGATTGCTAAAAGGTGTGCAGAACGGAGAGAACATCCCCGGCAAAGCTGGTCTCGGATGGCACGAATGCGGAATGCCGGTTGATGGGCGGATTAGTCCTATATGGAGTGTGTACACAGATGACAAGGACCGCCGCCGAACCCTCTCCTGGTGTATCACTATAAGCTCACGATTTGTTCAGCAGGGCTTCTGTACCTGTGGCTGCCGGAAGAGTCGGAGAACCGTCACCACATGGCAGCGGCACAAGCCGTCAGAAGAACTAGCCCTCTTCTCAGTGCCCAAAGTGCGCCGACATAGTAGTGGCTATAAGTCGTTGTATCTTCATAAATCCGTGTTTCGTGTACGGCGGTGACAGTCATTGCTATATCGTGACATTGAGGTCCTGACGCACTCATATGTCTCGCCCAGCGAACATGACCCCCTACCAATGCGCCCATAATTGACCAGTACAAGCGACGATGCACAAAGCTACGCTGCTCGATGTCGGACCCAGACCTTCTAGCTGAGTTCAGCGGTCGGTGCGACCCCCCTCATTGACTAATCACTCGATTAACGTTTCATGGGCTGCTGCGATACCACACCAGTCTGATGAATCTTGGATTGAGTTGTCAGTTGGCGAGTCGAGCGGCAGAAGCGTGTTTTGTGTATGCGATGAGCCGCCACGAGCAGGTGCTCAGCGTGGTAAAAGACCTCGCCTTTTCTACCTCCGACATGGCACAGCTTGGGAGGAACGGCCAGATACTGAGAGAGCGACTTGGCTGTTGTCTACGTTGCCACACAGCTCGCATATATGCTTCTTCGTCTGTGATCTATGGAGACGGCCTTGGACCCGAAGTCGAATACGACAAAGCCTCGTGTGATCAAGGGCAGGTGGTTGTTACTTCGAGTTCGACGTCCATGTAGGTAGCTAGACCCGGCTCTCCCGGATGTTAAGTCGGGGTAAGTTGGGGAAGTGATGGGTACTGTCTACTCCGCTGAAATCGGTGAAGTATTATGCGTGTTAGTGAGCTACCCCGATAAACGTATGTCTGCAGAGATAAGGATATTGCAAGCTCGTGAGTAACCCAGCCTATGAGATATAAGCAGATGGAGGAAAAAGGAAGACTACACGATTGAAGGCTAGACGGACTATTACACAACGGACTTCACGCTGGCGCTATAGTTACTGCGCTAAAGTATATGGTTTACGCGTCAAGATCATCTGATGGATGAGGGGCACTTTTACGACAGATTCGTGATTAAGGGACATGTACTGACTGTACTGATGAACAGCCCACATCACCTCAGACACACATTGCATCCAGGTTGGTTGGCGGAATGCAACCGTTTTGGGATCACTGGGTTCACCCATCGGATACCTACCGTGTAGTCCTGGTATGTAGAAGCGGGATGGCAACTCCTGCTTTTCGTGGCAAGGGACAGGATATGGAGCAAGAGTATGGCGATCTCTCGTTGTAGAAAAGCCTGCCATGGCACGGAGTGTATGATGTGCAAGCAGATCCTTTTCGGCCATGTATGTACTGCCGTATGTCCATTTGGGGAAACCACTTTGCTGTGATGGCTTGTCAATCTGGTAGACATATACATCGATCGGGCCAAAGTGGCATAAGGTTTCCATGTCCAATATGTCGTGTGGCCCAGTATTCGCTGACGATTGCTCGTGTTCAGCTACCGCCACGTCGCTCCGGTACGTAGACGCATCCATCTCCTCCCTAGCCGATCGGTTGATAAAGGAACAAATAGCAAGGAGACCCGACCAACCCTTTTGGACTTCCAGTTCACTTTCTTTTGTTCTTTTGAACCTCTGCTGTTGGTGTGCATTTGACAAATGACCGCCTACACTGCCTACTTACAGCTCCTAAAAGGTTGGGCTTGAGGATACTAGTCGCTTGATCGTCTCGTATAACGCTGCGCCTCGTTCCCCCACTATTTACAGGAAAGAAAGGTATACCGTCCGGTTAGGCACTCAGTCAGTCTGGTTAGGAGGCGTTATAGCGTTCTCGCAGGCAAGCTGGAATGCTAACGGAAATTGTAGCACGAAGACTGAGGCGAAGGGATAGATCGGGCTCAGCTATCCCCAACCCCGTTGCAGGATACGTGACACGCGTTCACCCAAAAGATTCACCAATCGAAAAGAGAAAGCCGGGCCAGTCAACAAGATTTTCCAGAACAAAGAAACGTGCCAACATCAGAGCCTTTTGCAGGTCTCCACCTAGCGAGTCTCCACCAACGCGTATCGGTGCAAGCACTCAGGTTGGACGCCAACTTTGGCAACCTGCATCCGATTTTAGATCCGTCTGAGCCCACCAAGCCTAGACTCGCCCTCCAATTGACGTCAGCTTCAGAGCGCCATCCAAAAGATTCATCAGCCGTTTCATCGACCATCGTATGTACGCATCGAATTGTCGTTATCGGACGAACGATACGATACACATCTTGCAGTACGGTGCAGTACGTGGAGTGTGCAGCTGCCATCTGCTACAAAGTTGAAGTTGGAATTGGGGGTTACAACCACACCAACCCAGCCGGAATTGGATCCAGGAGAGCATCACAGTCAGATAAAGTCCTCTCTTGTTCGTGGCCCAACCAAAACAAGGTGCCATCGAGAACTGGGACGGCAGCGGTTGGTTGTGTGCTGCCCTGAACTGCCCGGCTACGGCAACAACACCCCCTGGTCATCTTAGCGCAGCAGCACCAGATCCCAGCCACGCGAGACACGCCTGCCTTGATTTCTAGCGATTTCTGCGACGAAACTTTCATGCCATCCCGGTCCATCCAAACCATTACGGCGTCTGGTTCCACAAAAGATACGGTCCACTCGGCACCACTTGGCGGATCCTCCGGTTGCATTCACCTGCAACCACTTTTGATCCAACCCTCCTCCACTTGAGCTCTGCGCATCACCACTGGAAAGCTGCAGCGCTTTCTCTCCTTCAATTCCCCCATATCCACTGCATCCTGAAAAGCTCGATAACGCCTTGCTCCTCCCTGCTTACCATCAAAATCCGCTACACTAAGATAGCCAGGGGTTTCGCATTCTATCCTTTCTGCCATCCTGTCACGATTCAATTTCCCACTCCGGTTACCCGCGTTGGCGCCCACTTGGAGAGAAGTGATAGCCTGCAATACTACAACAGCTTTGATCCTGGTCAGCTACACATACAAGGAAGATGGCTTCTTACAATAGTCACCCTCTCCCCACGCCCCCGGGGCAGGGGCAGTCTCAGCAGAGCTTCTCCCAGCACCCTCAGCAACGCTATCCGCAACAGTACCAGCAACAACAACAGCAGCAGTCGCAGCCGCAACTACCTCAGCAGCAGTATCAATACCAGCAGCAAAATAGGCCAGAACAGCAGCAAAAGCCGCGTCCTAGATCTCGAGGTTTTAGCTTCCGGTCCGACAAGTCGCACAAGTCTCATAAGAGCTCTGGGAGCAAGGACCACCACCATAATAAGATCGACTTACACGAGACGGCTGCAGAGAAGGAATCGCATCGACTCCACACCAAAGCCGACCCGTCCGTTGCCATGAATGAGGCAGAGCCCGGTATGTCACTACCTCGTCTTTTTGACTTGAGGTACCCGCGTCTCACGGCGTCGAGCACGTAACTGACCATCACATAGCTGCTGTCCAGGCGATGGCCAAGACTTCGCTCGCGCCCCTCCGTGGGATTCAGCACAAAGATGCGCTCGGCAACCCAATAGGTATGAGCATCCCGGATGTGAAATTCGCCGCGGCAGTATGAGAGGCTAACATCTCCCAGCGGATCCCGACCTGTCGAACCCTACGAGAAGCCGGTGGGAGCGTCCTCTAGACACCATCCGCAGCTTTGAGGCTGCCATTGATGGTGGATACAACCGCAAGTCATATCTCCGCTCAGGTGGGACCATTTACCCGTCCCGCCCGACTGTATGGGGAACTTGAAGTCTGGAGCTGGCGCTGACTCTTGCTCTTTAGACTCTGATTCAGTGGCAAACGTGAATCCCAGACGTAGCAGCTACTACGGCAGTGAGCATACTTCTCGCCCATGGCGGATGTATCACGCTAATCCCAACCTAGCAAACTCTGGTCCGAATGGCGGCGGTGGCCGTTTCCCCCACGATAGCTATTACGGTGGTCGGCCGCAATCTACCCTCAGATTAGAGGAGCAAGCGACGCACTACCCGAGACAAAGCGGCGGCGCGCCACGAGACAGCTACTTCAACGATGGGCAGCAGGGAGGATATAACAACGGCTACTCGCCGGGGCCGAACAATGCTGGCCGGCAGCGATACCCTAGAACGGCATCGGAGCCACAATTCAACTCTTACCGGCAGCAGGCCGACCCAAACGTATATCCGATACCCAATAATCATCGATCATATGAGACAGTTGCCTCAGCTTCTGGGAGTGGCACATCGGGAGAACCGGCAGGGTACCAGACCGATCTGACGAGCGACAACAGCTCCGCCGAGCGGGTGCAAGCTGTACAGAGACAGAAGCGAGAGCCCACAAACGACTATGGCATCGGCTTCAGCCAGAACTCGACCATACCAACGACATCATTCAATGTTGGGATCAACGGCTCCAGCGTGAATGCGAACAGCCCGCTAGCGAACGGATATCAGGCAAATGGAACTCAACGCTATGGTCCACCGCCTGTGCCGACCAAGGACACAGGCAAAAACACGCTGCTAAGGAAAGGGACAAATCAGAGCTCGGAGAAGCCGGACAAGCGAAAGAGTTGGTTCTCCAAGAGGTTCAGCAAGAACTCGTAGGGAGCTCTTTGGGTTCCTACAGTCGAGAAGAG
Organism: Coniochaeta prunicola; assembly: GCA_007388105.1. Taxonomy (NCBI): domain Eukaryota; kingdom Fungi; phylum Ascomycota; class Sordariomycetes; order Coniochaetales; family Coniochaetaceae; genus Coniochaeta; species Coniochaeta prunicola. The sequence goes on from SMOB01000081.1 coordinate 62,832, forward strand.
GGGTTTAATTCGGGATCCTGGTGGTGATCCTTTCGCGCTCTACTAGATACCCGACGTTCTTGGTCATCAGGCATGCTAGGGCTGTCAAACAAATGTTCTGAAGATCGTGGACGGCTGGCATTTGAAGGAATGAGGTGTGAATATCGACAGCGTGAATATTACGAGCGTATTCGGCGGTTTGATTGCTGTGGGGACTGTTGCAGATGAGGTTGTCGAAAGAAATCCTTTAGTTTTTGTCTACGAGTTCAGCTCAACTCTATTCTGGGTTGAAAGTACAGGTTTGGAGAACGTGCACTCCGCCGAGTGCTGCTGGGGATATGACGGTTATGAGTTTCATGACGAGGAGGATAGGAGGGTTTTGTGAGATCCGGCCATATTAATTATCTCCATGACATTCTCACCGCGATAAACGGCACGTCTACGTGAATCGCATGAGAAGTTAACGGATCACCAGGCTGGAATAAGGCTCTTCTGAGGCCCGGGGTTTTGACGCACACTGAAAAGCATGGCTTATTGATATATTTGGATAAAGTGGTAAATTAATGGTATACCTATTCACATGGAAAGCATACAGGAAGGCCAACAGGATGCCATGATGCAAGTTCAATCCAGCCCCCTGAACACCATCCAGGCTCCTGCCAGCTCAAGATACATTTTGACAGAATAACAACGTCAAAGATATTCATCTATCTTTCTTTCCTTCCTTCGTGCCGCCGCCTTGTTGCTCTGACTGGTCTTCCCTCATGGCAACGATCACATAGCCCACCAGAACAGCATTCGCCACGATGGCTGCTAATGCGCCAGCGTATGTCGAGTTGCCTGTTGACAATTAGCGTTTCCGACATCTTAACATGAAGAGACATAACGCTGGGGGTATACACGTACCACTAAACACCATGTCTACCGTTAAGAAGTAAGAACCGATAGGGGCTACAATCATGGCGAGTGTGAACGCCAGCAACTTGACGATAACGTCCCTGTTTAAGGATTAGAAGCAACGCTCAAGTGTAGGACGTTTTGAGAACACTTACGTAGGGACGGCTGGCGCGATGTTCGACTTCTCATTTGCAGCCGGGCTTGAGCCGATGTGGTCATCTTTTTCAAGGATGGTCTTCTCGGAAGCGACAATCCTGCGAGTGGCCATGATGTCTGACTTGCTCGTCCGCACAAGAATCCTACTTTTGACTTGTCTGGGATATGGCACCCGGCTGTGATCTGTGTCAATGAACACAGCTCCTACACACCTTGTGTGGCTCGTCTGTGGCTGAGGTTGATGGATTAGATGTTTAAGCAGGGCATTGAATGAGATGCACGTATCCAACTTCAGTAAGAACGGAATAGCGCTGGGTAAAACGATGTGGCCAAAATTGCGATTAACCATTCCAGACTTCCCACGTGCTAGCGTGTATCGCTGCTACCTTTGGCCCCCGCAATTGACAAACCGCGTCGCGCTTAAAATTTCAAGGCGACCTAAGTGGGCAGGGATCGTAATTGATAAGTTCAAACGCTCGTCACCGCTCAACTTGCCCTCTTCAATCTGTCATCCCTCCGCTCTTATAAGGTACCTCAAGCAACAACTGAGCTATTACGCTGCAATTACTTTGTGCTCTAATTGATACCTTCTTTATCTCTCGAATTGGCAGCTTTCACAAGGATAAACACGTTCCTGGCTGTTCGGCATTGGCAAGAGAGCCACGCCATAGCGGCACCCTCAGCTTCGTACATTTTGTCGTCGAGGTGAACTTCGCCCGTGGGCCTGCGAGATCACCTCCGTAAGGCATCAATCACTCTCTGGTTCGGTTACGAGGCCGAAGATCTGCTGAAACGGCTCTCACCATGCCCATTTATGGGCGCACCGTCAACGCCATTGAGGGCATTGACTCAGACGATTTTGACGATTTCTTTGACGATATTGAGAATGACGAGGATGCGCTCGCTAGCTCAAAATCCGCATACTTTACACAACCTACCCAGATAATACCTCGCTCTTCACCACCATACCAGACACAGCCCACGCAAATCGTCCGAAAATCGTCGCCGGTCCACGAAACGCAAGCCACGCAGCTGGTGAACCGGACATCGCTGAAGCAGAAATTACCTCTACTGCCATCATCGCCAAGGTCCATCGTCGAGGTTCCAGCTTCTCCAAATGTACAGCGGAATCCTACCTCCGCGCCTCAGCGCAAGCTACCGATTGCAATTGCCCCGGCAGGTACTGCGTTTCGTAACCCTGCTCGAGCCACCCCAGCTGCCCCAGCTCCTCCAGCGAAGAAGCGCGCCTACATCGACATCAGCGATGATGACTTCCCGAGGCCCATCTTTGACGACGACTCTTCAGACGATAACGCCCCTGCCAGAGGCAATATTAAGCCATCATCCTTCGTCTCTAAGAAACTAGCATCAGAGCAAGAGAACCCGGAACTGACCAAGGGGTCTCCAAAAACAACCAAGCTATCAGAACACAGGCAGATCAACGTGCGCCTCCAGCAGTTGGCTGTCAAACTCCACAAGGAGGTAAAGGGAAGAATCAATGTCACAGTCGAAGATTGCAGAAGAGCATTGGTCAGGCAGGCTCCAAGCTATGATCTCAAACGTGCTTTAGAAGATCTTCTCGACAGAGCGGCCGAGGTGCCGTCATCATCTCAGCCTGCAGCCGAAGACCCGGCCCGGATCAATTTGATCTCGTCATCCGATCCTTCTCATGACGGCCGGCAACCCAGCGCCCCGACCTCCAGACCCGCCCCTCGTCGTGGCCGTTTGGTACAAGGGCGGCGCCTAATGCAGGGCCGACCTAGCCGCAACTCTTCGCCGCCATCATCGCCCCTAAAACCGGATCCTATCGCGGAGGCTCCTGCTGCCAGGATCATCGATCTCGTCAGCAGCGGCGAGGATGACGATTCTGACCAGAGCGTGGACTCTTCTCCTTCTAAGCATGAACAGAATCCAGCCACGATTGCGCATGAACAACGGGTTCTGGACTACCTCAACACCTGCAGCAAGGTGCATCTCATGGCAATAGGCAAGATCAACGCCGCAAAAGCCGAAGCGATGCTCAAGCACAAGCCTTTTGGCAGCATTGATGATGGTCGTAAGGTGACCATGATGCACAAGACCAAGAAAAAGGCTTCCAAGGTCTCTATTGGCGATGAAGTTATGGACGCTATCGAGGAGTTTATCACCCACCTAGACCGGATCGATCACCTTGTAGATGTGTGCGATAATCGAGGGAAGGCCATCCGAGCAGCAACTTCACGCTGGAACCTCGACATCTACGGCCAAACCAAAGCCTCAAGCGAAACGACCAAGGAAGAGCCGCTGACACCTTCGAGCCGTGGCACCAGCGTCAACATCGATACGCTTGTTCCCCCTCCGATCTCTCAAGAGCCGGAGCTCATGCAAGGGCATTGCCAGCTCAAGACGTACCAGCTGTATGGGTTGAACTGGCTCAAGTTGCTTTACCAGAAAAACATCGGTGCCATTCTTGCGGATGACATGGGTCTGGGGAAAACGTGTCAAGTCATATCGCTCATCTGTGCCGTGATTGAGGAATATCGGAATGACCCAAACAAGTCCAAACTTAAGAGGCCTTGGCCAAATCTCGTTGTCGTACCCCCGTCGACGTTCGGCAATTGGGCGGCCGAGTTCGAGAAATTTGCTCCCGACCTGAAAGTGACGATGTATAAAGGCTCCCAAAGCGAGCGCGATGAGCTGTATGAGGACATGAAGGACGATTCGAGCGAGATTGAGGTTATCCTCACTACATATACCCAGGTTGGCCGGTGGGAGGACGCAGTCAACCTGTCTCGTCTCGAACCTGTGGTTACTGTCTTCGACGAAGGCCATATGCTAAAGAACCCGGACACTAAGGTCTACAAACGACTCAGGAGGATAGGAGGATCGTGGAAGCTGATGCTGACCGGCACCCCCATCCAGAACAACCTGATGGAAATGATCGGTCTCCTTCAAATGCTCGAGCCTAGTCTGTTCGTGCTGCATTTCGGAGACCTGGAAAACCTTTTCAGCCAGAAGGTCACCTTGAAGGATGTCTCGGAAGGTGCTCTCGACTTTGACGACCGGGTTACCAGGGCTCGATCCATTCTCGACCCCTTCATCCTCCAACGGAAGAAGGAACAGGTACTGGAGCTGCCCAAGAAGACTCACACGGTCGTCTACTGTGATCTGCACGAGGCGCAGCGCCCAATCTATAAGGCATTTGAGAGCCAGTTCCGCAACGACGAGGGCGCCGCGAAAGAGAAGAAGGCTGATACGGAGAATCCCGAGAATAATCCGTGGATTCAGACCAGGAAGGCCGCCTTGCATCCGTACCTGTTCCGTCGCTTCTACAACAATGAGAAGGTCGAGAAGATGGCACGGACCTTGTGGAAGAAGTGGCCCTCTAACGAAGAGCGTCCAGATACTCTGGCTAGATTCATCGATGAGCTGAAGCAGTACTCCGACTTCGAGCTACACATGTGGTGCAGAGATCACGCAGTTATTCGCTCGTTTGATCTCCCAGAGGGCTCGTTGCAATGGAGTGGCAAAATCCAGAAACTGCTGGAGCTGGTCCGCGGTTACAAGAAGAACGGCGACCGGGTTCTCATATTCACCAGGTTCCAGATGACCGTTCCCATCCTACAGGAGGTCCTTGAGGAAGAGGGGATTAAGAATCGCCAATTCCAGGGCTCGACCGACGTCGGCGTGCGGCAGGAACTGATCGAGGAGTTCAATGAAGATGATTCCATCACGGCATTCATTATTACTACGGGATCCGGAGCGACAGGCATCAATCTTACTGCCGCAAACAAAGTCATCATATTTGACCCGTCCGACAACCCTCAGACCGATATCCAGGCTGAGAACCGGGCGCATCGTATCGGTCAGACGAGACCCGTCGAGATTATCCGACTTGTTACTAAGGGTACAGTCGAGGAGCTCATTCTTGCAGCGGGCCAGAAGAAGATTGAGCTTGCACGGAAGGTCACTGGAGAGAAAGACGGCGAGGCTGCTGCTATTGCTGCTGCACAGATGACGGATGCGGAGCTGAAGAAGACTGTGAGGCAGGCCATGTTAGGAAAGGGGGACTTGAGTGTAAAAGGGAGCTTGGGTGGTCCGACTCCTGAGGGCGACGACTGAAGGCTGTTTGACGCCGAACGAGCTTTGTCATCAGGACGAACGTCTTTTGGCAGTTATTGATTTTGTTTAAGGTCACGACAAGAGATGTCTACCATGACGACTTTGCATTTGTGGGGTTGGTGTTTGCGGTTCTGGACTGCTTATGAAGAGACGTACATTGTCTCGAGTCAAACCAGGCCAGGCTCAGAGTCTTGTGTCTCGAGAAGAGTCGCGACACTTGTCGGCGGCTGTTGTTGGCAACCTCCCGTATGGGATAAGGCCTTATCCACGCTGGTTATATTTGAGTTTTGCACCGTCGCGAGGCCGCCACTGTAGGTGATCTGTTCTGAATTATTCAATGGTTTCCGTAGAAGGTTGGAACGTTTACGCCCCTTCTTCTCATCTGGAAAGAGGGCCGAGGTTGCCCTTAGATTTAAGGCAGTGACGGTGTCTTGCATTGCAATTTAGACGCTCTAGGACGATCTGTCCATATCAGTTAGACTAACGAAGTCATGGTATTCATTATGGTATTGTTTTTAAGCAGGTCGTGTTATGCTGTATGTTCGGTAACAGTTTGAGCCAGTATTTACATGAAGCTATCCAGGAGATAAAAACAGTGGGGTTGGCGGGGCACTGACTTGTGAAGCTGCCCAAGAACTTCTTTCATCTTGAGCACTTCATCAAACGCAAAGCCTCCTACCTGTCTCTGAGCGTCTTGCCTGATAACCTAGGCTGAAAGCTGTATAATCATCCGAACCGCGCCTTGCACTCGTATTTCTCTACCTCATTACGCCTATCAAGCATACAAATCCCCAACATGCCGGCCCCAACACCTCTCGATGTGGCAACCCAAGCCGTCCAGCGCCTTGTCAAGGAAGAGACGTCTTACCACAAGGAGCTCGACAGCCAAAAAGCCCGCATCGCCAAGATCGAGTCAGACATATCGGCAGGCACGGGCGACGAGAATGCGGAATACGTCCTAAAGCAGGAGGTAGGCCTTCACTTGCTCATGATCTTCTCTCACCAGCAGGGTCCACACTTGCTCTCATTTCCTGGATGGCGCGGTTACGGGAAGTGAGGAGAAATGAGGCATGATAACGAACAAGACTTTGCTGACAGAAGATACTGTAAACCAGAAAGCGGCAGTGGCTGAGACGCAGGCCGTCTTCGGACCGCTCCGCCAGCGCATCGGGGAGGCCGTATCGAAGCTGGAGGAGCAGATTGCGCTGAGCGAGAGCGAAGGTGCGGAGGACGCGAGCTTGGAAAAAGCGAGGGTGGTCCTGGCTGGGGGACGGGTTGTTGCTGAGAAGGGAGAGTAAGGGGGATCAGACGGTCGTGACTGCGCTGGAAGTTGCGAAGGATGCGGATGTACCTGATTTTCAGCATGGAGTATCGATTCGGTATGGCTATCGCATAATCCGCTCTCCCTTGAGCAGACTATGGGTCGTGAAGGCCGATTATTGCGCGCGGAGCGTGTACCATGAGCTAAATTGGTCATGATGCTCTTGGTTTTCCCCAAACTACTCACAAAAGTCTCCTATGTCGATGCTGAAGAGCTGTGGTGGTCTGGGATCACCCGTACTATGGTCTTGTTGGTAGCGATTCAACGCAGAATTGAAAGCTGCTGCTACTACGATAGGAACATGCGAGCTTTTTGTAGTATCCATGAAGGCTCATAACCATCTCCTTTCCTGAAGTACTTCGAAACCGAGAGAGGACACTACGTAGCTTCGCACTAAGCAATCTTCAAGAACCGTCAGGCATGGCCGTTCCTGCCCACTTCATGTATGTATTTATCTTGAGCACCTCCCTTAAACTCCGTGGGCAATCGCGGGAACATCACTGCCCTTGTCGAGAATTGGCGTCAAGGAACTGTCAGCTGGGCCTGAGCCGTCCTTCACATCGACCCTTGCAAAATCGAGCCAATCTCAGTACTCTTCGGCCACTAACCATCGGTTGCTTGTCGTTGCTCGTTCGCCACAGCGATTCCCAGGAGAAAAGCTAATGGCTGCACCGACAGCCTCTCGTGCCCCATGTCCAACCTCAACGAAGAGGGTCGGGGGATAAGGAGTGGATTGCTGTGCCCTACCACCATTTGCATACAGAGTTCATCGCACATAGGGCCAAGTCATTGTACAGCACTCAGATTGTAAAAACAGTAACAAACGTCAATTGAGCAAGAAAGTAGCAAAATACCCAAGACCCAACCCCTTTCAAAGCAAACCGAACCAAAACCGACCAAAATACAAAGAAACCAATAACCAACGAACCAAACCATACCGGTAACGACTGAGTCCCCATCTCAAACTAAATACATGAAAAGACTAATACATGGAAAAACTAAATACATGAAGATCCCCTGCCCTCATTAAAAACCTGGAGCTCATCCCAGGGAAAAAGAGTAGCAGATCACCGGCTCGCCCAGTGACCCCCCCCTGGAAACCCCCCCTTGGGACAGTTCCATATCATCCCAAAAGAGTGACCACAAGCAACCGCTGATATTAAAGAAAGACAACAACCAAACCGCTGAGGTGAAAGGAAGACGACCAACCAAACCGCTGAGGTGAAAGGATGACAACAAGCAATCCGCTGACGGTAATGACTGACAGAAGCCCAAACACTTCTTACAGTTTTATCAGCTCCAGCCGTAAAAGCAAGGGACAGGGACACTCACCCAAGTAAATAAAACCGCTGAGATGAAAGAAAGACAACAAGGAATCCGCTGATGGTAATGACTGACAGGAAACTCAAACTCTTCGCAGGGAGGCAATTGTCAGCTCCAACCATACATGTAGGGGACGGGTACACTCACCTAAGTAATATAATCGCTGAGGTGAAAGAGAGACGACAAGGAATCCGCTGATGGTAAGGACTGACTCCTGACGGTAATGACTGACTCCTAACGGTAACGACTGACTGCTGACGGTAATGACTGATAGAGAGCTGAAAGGAAGGCAGTCTTGTCAGCTCCAGCCAATCAAACAGGGGCCAGGGACACTTGCCTAAGGAACATGTCCAAGGGGGAGTAGCGAGTGTGAGTGAGCATGAGCGAGTGTGGGTGAGCAAAAGCGAGTGTGGGTGAGCAAAAGCGAGTGTGGGTGAGCAAAAGCGAGTGTAGGTGAGCAAAACGAGTGTGAGTGAGCAAAAGCGAGCGTGAACAAGCGAGTGTGTGTGAGGGAAAGACTTAGCAAGCTAAGAAGGGCGAGGGGACCAAACGAATGGATGGATGCCATGGACAATCCAGTCGAGAAAGAGTGGACGGCCTTGCCATGGAGGCAGACCCTGGAACCGATAAACCAAACGAGTGACATGAAGGAAACCGGAACTCCTGGACTCCAGGACTCCTGGACTCCCGTACTCCTGAACACCTAAACGCCAGGAAAAGCAAGGACCCCAGACCAACAACCCTGAACGCCAACAAAAGAAAAGGAAAATGCAAAATGAACCTGGTACCAGTGAACTCCTGACTCCTCCAACGCCATGAAAGCAATTTTTTTTTGTTTTTATCTTTTACGCCCTTTTTTTGGTATTTTCTGGTTTTCAGCCGAGCGGACCTGAATCAAGCTGGAATGGAAAGAATGACTAGGGGTTAGTTGTCCAGCACGGTAATGACAGCCTGGCGGAAGGGCTTCTTCTGCATAATGACCGGCTCGTCTCCTTCCCAGAAGTACCGGGCCGACTCAATGGAATCGGTTCCACGGAAATGAGCGACTTTGGGTCGCCGGAGACTCTTGAACTGCATCGGCGGGTCGTGGTAAATGGGGCGTGGGCGGTATCCCGCCTGCACGCGGCTGCGTCTCTCTTCTGCCTTCCGCGAACCAGGCTCCAGGTTGTCCTCTCCTGGTGCGGTGTGGAACTTGGCTCTCACCGACCGGAGGGCTCCCTAGGCCTTCTTGGTTACGGATTTGAGGGCGTGGCCAACCTCGCGGATGGTGTATACGGCCCTAGAGCGTTTGCCGGCGGCCTTGGGGTGGATTGTCTCTGGCAGAAGTAGACATGTCAGTAAAACAATGCACAGTCATTTGCTTCACATGTCACATTAAAGCATCCAGTCAATGGACAATGGTATTGGATGCCGTGTTGCAGAGTCAAGAATGGATTAGGTCAGCAGCTCCTGTGGGTCCGAAGCCAAGTCTTGAGATCAGTGTGGGGAAGTCCGAGGTTTGATCACGTGTTGGAAAGGAAGTTTAAGATCACGTGCACAAACAATGATGTGGGTCTTGTGACGTCAGGCGAGGAGCGCGTCGCGTTGAGTCGCGTCCAAGTGGGAGCGAAGGTAAGAAGTGCTTCCTGTGATACCATGCTGTGGTTGCCGTTTTCACACTGAGATCGAGGCAATTGACAAGCATTGAATGAAAGCACTGGTTGAGGAGCTGCAATACTGGAATCCATTCGTTCTCTACTGGTGTTGTGTCACGTCCCAGCAGCGCCGAGAAACAATGTCGCCATCACCAAGGAGCTGGCACATCACGATGCAAATGACAAACAGAAAAGAATACTTACTAGCCTCCTCGTAATGATTCGACTTACTGAGGTTGCCATAGTCCAAGTGAATGGGCTTTCCGGGCTTGGGAGTTGGCACGGAACGAACAGGCAGTTCCTTCTCGCCGTAGAAGCCACGGTCCACCACAACACGAGTCTTCTTGGAGAAGGCCATTTCTTCCTTGTGCTGGCAAGAAACTGGTCACTTAAACTATGGGTGAAGAGAAAATAATGTCCTACGGCCTACGATAATGGAAGCGACGTAAACTGAATCACGTTGTGGTTAGCGGTGCAAAAAGTGTACGTACTTACCTGAGTGGTTCCGGGTCTGGAGAAGAAAAGAAGAAGAGAAGAAAAGACAGAGTCTGAGAAATTTGGGGGGGTAGGCCACTTACTTATGCTTTTTCGTGCGGCCCGTGCACCTTGATCCTGATCCTGGAGATTTAGAGTTTTGGGCTGCAGTAAACAAATGCTTTGGGGAAGCTCACGACAAACTCAAGAAAACAGAATTTGACATAAATAGTCTGCAGTCTTTTAACCATGCAGCCATTTTCTCATTGGCCACTTATTACATCCTTTTCTTGCAAGAAACAAAGCCCACGTTTTATGCAGTAATTCCCCAAAGTAGAACCTCAAACTCAGAAATCCGACCTGCAAGAAATAACCTGCCTGTAAGATAAAAACGCCTGCAAGAAATAAAACGCCTGCAAGAAATAACCTGCCGCAAGAAATAACCTGCCTGCAAGAAATAACCTGCATACAAGAAATGACCTGCAAGAAATACCTGCCTGCAAGGAATAACCTGCCCGCAAGAAATGACCTACCTACAAGAAATAAATGCCTACAGCCTGCAACAAATAAACGCCTGTAAGAAATAACCTGCCTGTAAGAGATACGTAACCAGCCTGTAAGAAATAAACGCTTGTAAGAAATAACCTGCCCGCAAGAAATAACCTACCTGCCTGCATGAAATAAATGCCTGCAAAACATAAACATACTTAACCTTACCTGCAAGAAATGTCCTACTTACGAATAAACTCCTTAAGAATTAACCTGCCCGCAAGGAGTAACCTACCTGCAGGAAATAAATGCCTGCAAAGAAATAACTAGCCCGTAAGAAATAACTTGCCCGCAAGAAATGTCCTACCTATAAATAAATGCCTGCAAGAAATAACTACCTGCAGGAAATAAATGCCTGCAAAGAAATAACTAGCCCGTAAGAAATAACCTGCCCGCAAGAAATAACTTGCCCAGAAGTAATAAATGCCTGCAAGAAATAGCCTGCAGATAAATCCCCAACCACAACGGTATATCCGCATTTCGAAAGACAGTCATTACATAGGAAGTCGCCCTGCGGCTAAAGCGACCCTACCACCAGTCGTCATTATGTTTGAACGAACATGCTGGCCTCACAAGCCTAAGTCTTGCACCTTCTGGCGACGAAGAGGAACAGTCCTCGAGTGTCTGTTAGATCTTGTCACCCGGCCTCTAACTTTCTAGAGATGAACAGCAGGATTGCCTTGGCGGTGCAAAATGCAGCCTATTTCTGGTGTCCACGGCTTCTGTGATACTCTTCCACATTAAAATAATCGTGATAACTGCTATTCTTTGACTTGACTTGCAAAGGCAACACATGCAAATAAGTTCGTGGGCCAGCAGGTTTAGCACGGCAACTGTCTATTTTCTGCTATATACGGACTCGTAGCCCCATAATCCACCTCTGCAGCAAAGGACTTGCATGGCGATTAGTAAAGACGTAGTAACCTCGTAGCTAATTCCGAACAGACCGCTGCGAGGGAAATGACAACACCCGAGTCCTGGCGGTGAAGGGGAGCAACCCCACCGATCATTTTCAGGCCTCACCCGCAACCTTCGGCGATCCCTCCCTGCTGGCAGCCCGACTGCCATTTCTCGAAAAGCTCCCCGCAGCACTCGGCAGCACCTTGAGCATTGTCTGACTCTGCCCCTCGGGAGGCCCCACACTGCCTTCCCGCGCCGGCGTCCTCCCACCAGCTGTCGAAGCCCTCGGCGTGCCCGCCATGTCACCACTCTCCAAACCCCCGACCTTGACGGCGACAAGTCCACTATCCGGCCTAGGCGTGGCATTACCGCTCGCCAGCCCGCCATGCCTCGGAGTCCCGTCCTCCCCTTCAGCCCCGGCCGTGCCGTCGTCGTCCATGCCCTCCCGGCGCTCGACCTCCTCCTTCTCGTCCCGGATCTGGCGCCGTAGTCGCATAGACTCCTCCATGATCTTCTGGAACTGCTCCCGCCGCTCGCGCCACGTGCGGCTGTACTCCTCGCTCTCGCGCTCGAGCTGCGCGCACTCGTCCTCCAGCTTCTCGAGGTTGGCGGCCTGCTCTGCCCGCGGCCGCAGGCTCTTGTTGCTCGTGATCCCCTCCGCCAGCTCGTCAAACTTCTTGCGCTGCTCGAGCGTCGCGCGCGCCGTGTCCAGCCGAGAGCGCAGCACCGTTGTGTTGTCCCGTACGCGCTGCGACGTGTCCTGGATCCTGCCCCGGTCGGCGGCGTAGCGGTCGCGCTCCCGAGCGTTGGCCGTCAGCAGGAACTGTAGCCTGGCGATGGAGCTGTCGAAGGCGGCAAAGTCGAGGGTGATGTCTTCCTTTAGTGTCGAGAGAGCTTCGGCGTCGTCGGCGGAGATGGTTGCTGGTGCAGCGGCGGCGCTGTCTCCGTTCGCGTCATTGCCTTCCGGCGGCGGGGTGGGTGCTTGGCGCACCGCGGATGCGGCGAGGGTGTTGAGAGTTTGTAGGCGCTTGGTTATGCGCTTGAAGGGCTTTTCTTCCACGTTCAGAAGCCGTGACTTGTGCAGCTCGGCTTCTTCTTTTTCGTCGAGGAGTGACCAGCCTGCGCCCGACATCTTGCCGTGTCTAGTGCTGATCAATGGCGTATTTTGAGCAGCCCTGTACGGAGGTATCGAGATTCGAGAAGACCGAAACTAGGAGATGCAGGTGCGGCTTGCTCAAAGCTGTTGATGTGATGCTTGAGGTTGAATCTTTCCTGTGACTTTTTGGGATGAGGTTGAGAATGACCCAGAACCCACTTTTAGAACCCTGGTAGCGGCTAAAATTGGAGAAAGAGCGACCGACGGGGTAGGGTGGTACGGAGGTACATGTACCTCAACGGTTCGTCGTGCTCTTCAACTGTCAAAAGACCAGAATGTAGACCTACCGCAGTATAACCAGCACGATGAAAATGCTAGACCTTGAAATCAACATGAAAATATTGCTATAAGTGACCCCATGGCCTGCACCTAGATCTATGTGTCTGAAATCATCTAACAAGCCTAATCCAGGCGCAGCAGTAATATAGATCTGATTGTTACCAGCTAGCCATACCTGGGTTTGAGGAGACAAGTAGAGAAAGAGTAATAAAGTGATCATTGACTAAACAAAAGCACTTATGCACACGACGCAAAGTCCCGGCGACTCCAGTCTTGTAATTGTAGTTGCTCCATCATCAGGCACCGATTACATGTATTATGCTCAATTTCAGGCATCCTCCATTTCTTGACCTGCTTCCATGTTTAACTTCCCTTACCTCCCATCCCGTGATATCCGAACCATACCTTGCCATCAGTCATGCTTAGACGACACGAGTGCGGCTTGTCTGTTCGTATACAACCGGCCCGCTTGTTCTGTAGACTGTTTGACTTGTTCTTGGGCTAGCCCCATTATGGCCCTGTCGAGAGCTATGGTGGCTTGCCCGTAGCGTAGAGCTCCTGCTCTTGTGGTGGCGGTGGTGATGGTGATGATGGCTATCACGCTGGCTATGATGGCTATGATGGCTATGATGGCTATGATGGCTATGATGGCTATGTGGTCGGGGAGCGACTGGGACCTCCTCGTCATAGTAGTACTCCTGGCGCTTTGTGTCGCTTCCGAAACACATCGTGGTGTAAAAGTACGGATGTATAAATTTGTAAAAGTGCCAAAAAGTATGTATTAATGTTCAAGGAGCTTCAGATACAAAATATCATTCAGTAATTCTATCCCTACCTTATTCAGTGCCGGCCTTTCCCCTCAGTCAGCAACCAAGATGCACAGGCGCCATAAGTGCCAGGTGAGAAGCTTGGTTATGACGCACGCAGGGACCTGCGTGGCTGAACAGGATTCCCAGAATTTCCAGACTACAGAAACTCTTTGTATCCAGCCGCAACTGCGTCAACATCCTCTACCACATTGTTATAATAAGGGTAACGAATTGAATCCCTCATTCAAGATCTCTGGTCACAAAATAATACAACATAGAACGTCGGTACAGACTATTTTATGTCTCGATTGCCATCAAGTCATTGCTTTTTGTCCTTGCCCTGATATTCTACATTGTACATGAGAAAAGACCAGTTGTTTTCCTGTCCCCCAGCTGCATGAACTGTCTATTTCTTGGAGAACTTTATCTCAACACCGCCGATAACCCAGGCAGCCGCAAAGACTGCCAATACGCTGGTAAAGATAATTGCAGGCTTGCGCAGGCTCGCTAAGAGAGAATAGTCGTATGTGACAATCAACTCTCGGTCCCGAAAGTCGTCGACCAGGTTCCGCGCCTTGATGACCAGGGTAGTTCGTCCGATAGTGTCCAAGAATGTTTTGTGAATCACAACATCGGCCTCTGTGATGGAAGAGGTAGGGATGGTAGTGTGGTACTTGACGTTTCTAGGGATTATTGTTAGATCGACCTCAGTCACTGGGTTGGTTCAGCGAACAACTTACTCGGCACCTTCAGGCAGGACGACTCGTAGCACAACATTCTCGTACCCGAAACCCTCAGCCTGCTTTGGGCCCTCTAAGAACGGAACATTGAGAACGTAGCTGCTACCAGAGATCTTTCGCAGGAAGTTCTTGGCATCCGAGTTCCACCCAATGGTAAAGGGATACTTCCAGCCGCCGAATAAAGGATATCTCGGCTTGATCTCGAGGAGGGCCTCACGCTTGTTGCTGCGGAACTTGGACGTTGACACGTTGCCAATGACATCCGTGAAGTAGGCATCCGCACTGCCCACCCGGAGAGGGAACTTCATCTCCTTCAGCGCATACGAGACCGGGTTGTAGTACTGCTGCTGCGCCCACTTCACCCGGTTGAAGAGGCTCGAGAGGTTGGCACCGCGGTGGTACAACGTGTAGCGCTCCTCAAACGCTACATTGCCTCCCCAGTGGCTGACTTCGATGTCGCGCTCCAAGTCGGAGACATGATTGACCGGCTTCGTAAACTCGAATCGAACCTCGACGGGCTCAGCGGCGCCGGCTGGCTTCTCATCGAAGGGGCCATATGTGAGCTTCGAACCCTGCTTTTGGGGAAACTCTTTGACATCTCCACTTCCCGGAAGCTTAGTATAGTCTGGGATGACTGAGGAGGGGAATTTGACCTCGGTCTTCTGTTTCGAGGTCGTATATACTGATGGGACATATGCCGAGAACGAATAAGTGAGGTACTGCTGCTCATCCTGGGCAATCGATGCAGGAAGCGGGTCGTATGCCTTCAAGAAGTAGTACGTGATTCCGAGGGTCTGCTGAGCACCGGGCTTAAGCGCCGTGGGTAGGTGAATGCGGTAGTACTGGATGTCACTAAGAGTGAACTAGAATCAGCAACGGCTGGAGGTTTGTTGTACAGTACTCTATCCTTACCTCTCGGGATCAAACTCCACTGCTTCCACTGTGAACGGACCGAGACTAGCATCTTTGCGGTCCTTAACGTCGATGCCTCCTAGTCTCGACATCTGATCGCCAGTGAAAGGCAGGTAGTATTCATTTTGCGCCTCTTTGTCGATATTCTCGATCAACACATTGATATTCTCCTTGACGTAGTTCTTTTCGACAGAAACTACGTGAACCAGATTGACGTTCTTGAAGACCTGTGGCGGCTTGAATGTAGAGGGAAGGTTCGTCTTGGATTCTGAGCTTGCAGACGCAGTCGCCAGCAGGGAGAGGAGGGCGGAGAAGACTGCCAGTGTCTTCATGATGAGCAATTAGAGTGAAGACCACTCATAGATGTCGCCACTTGTGGCCGGAAGGAGAACCAGAGAATTCGGGCGGATGGTGGTGATGTTTGTCAAATCATCGCGCGGTCCAATTCACGTCGCTGTCCTCAAACAACAGCTTCGGATCCAAAGAAGCTACGTCGCTAAAATCAGACGCCCGGACCACTTTGACCCCTGTAGTTCCTCCTTGGCACGCTAGCGGCTTTCACCAGCCACATCCCCATATCCCAGTAATCCCACGGGTCTGACCTGCGCCTCAACCAGAACCCCGCAGTGGGGGTTCAAGTTTCGAGTAGGTAAACTGCGACAGTTTCCGATGACAGAATGGAGATCGGAGGCTTTACATAACGTACTTCGATATTTGTATGAAAGATACCTTACCTCCCATAGTGGTGCAGGACTGAGGAAGAGATGATCAATCTAATAGGCATGACTATCTGGACTACCTGAACTTATCTACCAGAATTATGTGTGGCTACTGTGGTCGCGTGCATAAAGAAAACCCCCTAGTCAAGTACCTGTGGGGCATAATGCTCGACGCGTTTTGACCAATCAGCTGGGATTTATCTTGCCTCTCCATTTGCGAAAGCCATCCTGCGAGCCTGCCAAGATCCC
>SMOB01000084.1:0-14144 GCA_007388105.1 Coniochaeta prunicola
AAGCATCTGATTCAACTATTTCCGATGTTATTATAGTTAGTTCGTAGTGTTGTTGCGTTTTAATTGAAGATGGTTGTTGTCGGGTAGTAGAGAAATTGACCACTCGCTTATATTGACCACTCGCTTATAAAATACGTTAAGTGTTAAACTATAAACTTTAGTTAAATCAATGCTTTTATATCTACAGTGGCAGACTTGCTACTACATGAACAACAGTTTCTCGCTATCTCTACAAGAGTGCCTGTCTCTCGATGTGTCACGGACTCACACCCGAGACACTATGAAGTGGGCATACACATACAGAAGAGAACACTCCGACCCTCTAAAGCAAGGCATTAGGAACGACAGAGGTGAAGTCACCTTGGACTCGTCTAATTTGCTCCCTAAGGGAGGTAAGTCGTGGCACGAGTTACTTGCTGAGATCAAGCCAAATCCAAAAGAGACAAAGTTGATTCTCATCACTCGCCACGCACGGTCGGTACATAATGACAAGTCGGCAAAATACGGAAAGGCATTGTATTACGAATTTTTCGCACGGGACCCCGCTGATATTGACCCCGAACTCTCTCCTGAGGGTGTGAGCCAAGTTTCGACGGTGAGCACAATTATAAAACGTGCTGGCATACCATACCCAACACACTATTACCCCAGTCCACTGCGAAGATGCATCTTCACGGGTTTGTATGCACTGAACACTCTGTATGGTCCCAATCATACCGAACCAATTCGCGTTAAAGATGAGCTCAGAGAGTGGTTAGGATGGGATCATAACCACTCCTCTGATCGGCGCAGCACCAAAACGCAGATGCTAAGTCGGGTTGCAAGCGTTGGGGGCCGGATTCTCCTGGATTGCTCGTTTCCAGAGCGAGATATTATGGCTGAGAGTAATAGCAGGGAGACATTTGCGAATGTCAGATCTCGGATTGAGAGCGCTCTCGATGACATATTCGAGAACGATGATGCGTCAGTCGTGCATCTCTTCCTTCACAATCGCTGTTGTCGCTCATTCCTGTGCGTTATCGGACACGCCATTGACAAAGAAGAGTTTGACCTGGCCAACGGTGCTACCGTTGCCTTCCTTGTCGACCGAGAACCACTCACAAGGCAGGAACAGAGAGATAAGCTGAGAAGAGAAGCGAATAATCATGCCAAAGAACGGCTTGCTATTGAGGCAGCTACGAAAGAGCTATCGGCTGTAGCTGAACAGCAGGTTCGTGAGATGAGCGAGGAGCAGGCACTGGAATTATATCTGCAGCTGTCAAAGGAGGATGACAAGAAGAAATGGAGAGTGTGGCGGCAACCAAATCATACCTACATAGAATAGAATCTCAGCGAGGCAATGGAAGAGGGTTATCTTTCGGTGCATTGCCGTATCATCACATGTGTGTGCCGTTGAAAACGAGTATCAGGGCTGAATTGAAACGAAACATGACGCAACGTTGAAATCTTCATCTCAGACCTCCGCCACAGACTGGGTGGCCCAGTGCAACTCGTCCAGGAACTTCCAGAGACAGTCTCATCATGGACTAGGGTCAAGGCCATATGTGGTAACTCCGAGCGGAATACATCCTTAGGGCCTGTCATGACTGTGTCAAGGTATTGCTCTTGGAATTTTGTTTAGCTCATCATGAGCGCAATTACTCTGTTCAGTGGTCACACCTGCCGCAAAGTGTGATAATTATGGCTCATGACTGAAGCTAGCGTCCAGTCCCGACGTCTACGTACCCACACCTTTAGACGCCGGACAGGAAATCACTGAGCAGAGGCATACGGCAAGACCACGTTCAGTAATGCTTGTTTCGTGATATTTTGGGACTCTATCATAACCTCACTGAAGATATTACTCACGTCAAATATCCGTGCGAGATGGGTGCAAGGGCTGTGGGGATAGGGAAAAATAATGTAATTCACGCTAAATAAAGGGTTGCTGGGATATCTGGCTGGATTTAATTCAGTCTTATGCCATGTAAAGTCTTTGGTTCTCCGCCTTGTTTAACCTACCTTGTGCTGCACAGCAGCCTCTCAACGTCATTTCCGATACCTTGCAAGTCAAGCGCAAATAAGCCCCGGAACTGGTGCTAAGACTCCATACCGCACTCGGCTTGATCAAACTCGTCGCCCTCATCTTCCTCGTCATCGACATTAAGCACATCAGCTTCAGGATCAGAGTCCCAGCCCGTTTGAACTCCATGAAGGTATGTTGCATCCTCCACCTCTAATATCTTTGGGTTCTCCATGTCGATATGAGCAATATGCCACGGCCCAACGACGATCTCTGTATTTTTTGACTTCAAAGCTTCACGTTTGAAATATCTGGGCTTAGGTAGCGTAGATAAACTAGCTGGGCGAGGAGATGTTCCACGTGCAGGCACTGTACCCGCCGCTTGTCGATATCGAGTCTCGGCCTGAAAGGCGCTAAAGGCCAGGGCGATAAGATCACCAGGCTGTGGAAGCTGCCTGATAGGCCCTTGCTGGGCGTCGAACTTGTCGGCTATATTCTTCATGTCTTTGATGATGGCCTGAAGATCCGGACAGGTGCTGCTGCGTGGTTCTTTCATTCCATTGGCATAAAAGAGAAGCCTTCTTGCGTTGAGGTGGAGCTCCGCCACATCAGACCCAACCCAAGAGTCCAATGAGTCCGGAGGTGGATGCTGTTCTCCTGCAAGGGTTGAGGTTGTTCGGGTATGATCAAAATCACCGATGTAGAAGTCAGGCGAATCGGAGCCTGCTTCAAGATGCAGGAAAATATTCCTACAGTGCATGTCGCAGTGCTCGACTCCCAGCGTGTACAGGAACCCCAGGGCTTTGAGTGTTTGATAGATGAACCGGGCTACCAGCGCAAATGTAATCGAACTCTTTCCAAAATCGGTACGAGTGAACTTGTCGAGACTGCCCAAGTTGTAGTACTTGTAGTATGACACGTGAGAAATCTTGTCGAGGTCTGTCGAGCTGCCAGCAGGGTATCTCACGATACTATGCCCCAAGAGCTCGGCTATGTTAGAACGCTGCCCGCCATTCGGGATGTTGGCGTTGATATAGTCGTTGATAGTCGATTCGACATCTGGCAACAATGGCAAGTCCTTGGGGGCCGGCCACCGCGGATGGGACACTTTGCGAACCACAGCCTCCCCCGATCGCACGTCTCGCACTAACTGTGCCCTTCCCCGGATTCCGCACCCTATTTCCTTGACAAAAAGATAGTCGTTACCATTCTGCCGGAACAGTATGGCACACGTCGTTTCCGCATGTGATTCCATTTCCATTGAGTGAGGTCTGGATCTGGTGTAAAAGTAGTGAAGCTTATGTCTAGATTCTCCTTCTTCGACCGTAAATAGCTGAGGATTTCCAGAAGATATAAGGAGTCATGTTAGCGAAGCATTAATAAAGACTATATCTTTTCATAAGTGGAATAAAGAGGAGAGTTATTCTTAACTATAAAGCCCCGGGTATTATTTACACACAATGATTCTTTATAATTACAAGTGTTTGGATATGAATACCTTAGTTACTTAACGTTATTTTTACGAATTAATACACTTGCTATATAACTAACGTTAACCTTTGTATTCTTTATCACTAAAATAAGTTTATCCTTTGTCATACAAACAAATGCCCTCGCTGTACAATGTCATGAAACAATGCGTCAGTAGTATAGGTGCTTGGCGGATAAAGAAAACTACATACCCGTGCCATACCTTGTGACACTGCCTGGGCTAACGATACGTGTTTCTAGGCTTGTAGGATTAGGAACAACGGTGTCGGCCGCCAATACTTCAGTTTACCCTCCACGTAAGGGCTTGCAGACGTTACATAAGCGACCGGGTCCTTTCGTTGAGGTCGAGACATGGCATCGCTTCTACCTAGAATAGTTTCTATAAGAGTATGGAGCCGATGATACTTTGTTTGAAGAGAATGCCAGGCTTCACCTCACCGCATTTGGCGTATAGGAGCTTCGAACCTAGTCTAGACGACTTCTTTTCCATGACTGCGCGCGGTATTATCGTTACAAAAAGATGATTACAGGCATTGCCAGATGAACCTAGTATGGATATCTAGTCTCCGGGCCTATGACTGTCCGAGCTTGCCTGCGAAGGTGCCTTCCTAACTTGAAGGGAACTTACACTGTCCCGACTTTACTCAAACCGTCCGCCTCCCTCTTACTTGCACCATAAACGTACGAGGACATATGAGATATGACATGGAACATTTGCACGAGACTTGAAAGTGTCCGAACTACTTTTAGATTATTAATTGCTGACAAGAGTCAAGCATCAACCACAGCTACACCTAAGGATTGTTTCAGTACCTCAGCTACAGCATAGACTTTGTGTAAGATGACGAGTATCCTTCAAGTTCTGTACATATCCAGTGGATCTCTAATCAGATAAAGTGGACATGACCAAAAAACGGTGTCATGTGGAAGTTGGCTTGATCAGGCGGGCTCCACGCACCCAGTAACTGGTCCGGGAATGACGTAGGGGAGACGACTGTGCGAAAGAAGTTCATCCTCCAATCTGTGCCCTTTGCCTTGCCCTGGTCGACGTTGAAGAGGCCAAGCGGAATTGATACTGATGATACCCACGTCTCGCAAGGCTTGTTGAGCGTGGTGTTGGCGGTCAGACCGTCAACGAGAGGTTCTGTGATGAAGAAGGTGTCGAAGGGGGCCCCGGCAGCGCGGACTTTGGAAGGATTGTAGATGAATGCTTGGAAGGTGACATTGTTGGGGTTAACTTCGAACTCTAGATACGTCTGCGGGTCGTTGCTTCCGTGGTAGATAAAAGTCTCCATCACTTCGTACTGCCAAATGGCGTCATTCGTGCCTTGGGAGGCATTAAAGTAGAAGTTGGTCTCATGTTTGGCAGTTAACGTGATCTTGATCGAATCATCCGTGTAGCAGAGGTCGACTTTGGTTGGTGGGAAGTCCGTTTGGTCGGGAACCGACTTATCGTAGCTAACAGAGCCCGTTCTCGGACAGCTCGGCACGCTGAGAGATGGGACAGCTGTAGCTGTGACAGCTGTGCTCAACAAGAGAAGGGATAAGAGGCTGGCCATGTTTGCATGAATAACTAATGCAGTTTGGCTTGCTTAGGAGTTCTTAGATGAGCGTCTTTGCCGAACACTTGTACTTTAAAGTACGGTAATCGTGGTTTCCCCTCGGGTTTGAGTGGGTCCGATGGATGTGAAGTACTACCTATTTCAGGCCTGCAACGTCGCAGTAGGAATGCCTTACATGGTTAGAGGGTAGCAAAGCAAGCTGCAAAGAGACTCTAATTGTCCGCAAAACAGGGCGCTTCGGCGATGTAACGTGTTATCACAGTAGTACATTCTTCTCCTGTCCCCAGAACGAGAAAGCGTGCGGCATGTTTGAGGCTCCCTTAACCCCCCGAAGGATGATATTAGTTTCTGCCGCGAACATTGTAGTGACTCTGATGAAGGGCTATATGACTGAAGCTCAATACCCTCTGGCATATGCATGGTCTCCAGGAGAACGGTAAATTCACCGAGTACCAAATCGGCGGTGCCAGCCCGGCAAGGCCATTCTTGTGTCTAATGTCAGCGCGGTATCAGCTCTTGCTCCGCGACAAGCGAGACATCGCCTGCTCTTTCGTGCCGGGCCAACCCGCCGTTTATCGGGCATTTGACCCCAGATTCGGCCTACCCAAGTTGTCGCAGTGTTTCTACTAGACTTACAACCCTTGAACAGGATCGATCCTCTAGAAACCGTCTAGGTAGTTGTGACAAGCCGAAATAGTCCGACGAACCTGGTCCCGACGCCGGCGAGCACAACCAGGCGATCGGAATGCGAAGCTAGGGCACCCGCGGCATGTTCGTCTCGGCCACACGCGTACCGCCACCGTCGGACGTTGTTGCGTTACCGGTGCCGCTCCGGTTAGGTCGTCCTCTTGACGTCCGGCGGGATGAAGTCAAGCCTTTCGCAATCGATGCACAGAGTCCAGCAGGCACAATTCGAATAGGTCGGCGTGCTGCTCGTTTCTGAACCGGTTCTCGCTGTATCCCAACTGGCAGGGAATCGGAGGATGTTCCTTTCAGCAAATCCCTGCTGGGTCATGACCCGGACGACATGTCGATGACATCGACAATCTTCAAGGTCAAGCTTGGTCTGATGTGCTGCAGGCGGCCGGGACTACGATATCGTAAAAGAGTTTCCAATAGTCTTGGGTCGATTGGAGATCACTCGCAGCCTACTCCTCAGAGTCGTGCACTATGCACGTGGTAGGTCATAACCTCGGGCGATCGTCGAAGCGGGAAAACGTGTTTTTGAACATTGGATAGACGAGATATCCTGTGAGGCTGTCAGTGCTAGAATCGATGCAGTGTTGGATGGTTGCAGCGACTTGGGAGACGAATGCTGCATTTCGATGATTTGACCTTCGGGAAACTGTCCCGGGATCGGTTCGCTAAAACGACAGTCTAATTTCCACCCCTAATCTCGTTAGCCCGCGCTAATGACGACACACGTATTGACGCCACAAACAAGCACAACGAGACGCGACGAGGTCAGGAGGAAAGTAAATACAATAGGAACAGAGCAAGGTGCGCACTTGCAGCTCTTTCCTCTTCCAAGTACCGTCTAACTGCACATGATCTAGCTGGGACATTATAAGTATAAATCTTCCCAGTAAACATTGCGGTAATGGCGTCCGACGGCTGGTCATGGTCCCCAAAAGACATCCTTAGGGACATCGACCCGAACAGGGCAAATGCGACCAAGATCAGTCTAGTAGAGGTATGCGGCTCTGGTGTCTTACTTGTTGGCGCGTTGCTCGAGGACTTGCTGACAGTACCACCTCAATGACAGCCCCAAAGCCGCATCGGTTCCGGCGTGCAACCTTCGGGTGATGAGAATGCTTCATCATCTGCTGCGGCGGCCCTCAAAACGAAAAGTGCTGCTTCAGCGCCCAAGAAGCGCAAATCTGATGCTCTCGACGAAGGGAAGGACGCAATGTTCCCGGCAGCGCTCGATGAAATCAGTGACGACGACCCGCGCCTCACCAACGTCACCGAGACTTGCAACGCGGTGCGCAGGATGATCCGCAACTGGACAGAGTCCGGCGCTATGAAGATCGGCGAGTTTCAGAACGCCATCGGGGTCAGCTCCAAGGCATACTCCTCCTTCATGAACCGCACCAAGACCTGGGACGGCGAAGGGTGCGACACGTACTGGAAGGCCGCCATCTTTTTCAAGAAGCGGAAGCTGCTGGGCCTGCCACTCAAGGCCGTCGCGGATCGCAAGAAGAAGACCAAGACGACAGTCTCTGGCGGCGCTGCCGGGGATGCCGTCGCTCCTACGGTCCCCACACGCCACGCCGCGACAGCCCTTCTCGACGTCAGCGGCGTGACGCTGGACGGGGAAGAAGAGGGCCTCGTGCCCGTGTTCGACACGTGCAACACGGTGCGTTCCAAGATCCGTGCCTCCATCGCGCATGATGGAATCACCCGCGCTGCCTTTGTACGGGCTCTCTCGGGGCTACTACCTGCCGACCAAAAGGTCTCGGATGCGAATATGAGATACTTTCTCGGCCTGAAGGGCCCCAACGCTGGCAATACGACTGCAGTGTTCTACGCCGCCTATGTCTTTTTCGAGAAGCGACGCGTTAAGGACGGCAAACCGAAGACCAAGCTCCGTCTGGAAATGGAAGACGTACACGGCAAAGGAGGTATGGATCTCGTGACCCCGGCGAATACCTCTTATATCTGCAGTGCCGGGTCTAGGCCATACGTGGATAAGTATGGGAAAGTGGTTATTTTGCCTAGATTTTGAATCTTTACTTATGGAAGTTCTGGGCATGGGAACTCTTACGTTTTGCATCTTTTAATATATTTCTGATGCCGGGAGCTTGTTATTTCCACCGCTCTATTTTTGTACATTACCTACCTTACCTACCTACCTAGGTATGTTCAGACGTGTCTCCACACTAGGTTGTCTTGAAATCTAGATTCTACCCGGTCTTGTCTCAGTGCTCGAGGCATAGACGGCCGAACTTGCTAGCCTCAACAACACTAACTTCACTTATGGGTAAGGTAGGTAAGGAACCTGGCATCTCACAGTGCCACAGTTATCAGTGAAGCACCAAGTCCCGGGCTCATCGCCACGTAGCCCTCTCGCGCATAGCTACGCTGAAGGCGCCCCTGGGTGCCCCTCCGCTGACTGGCAACACCACATGGAAAGTATGGCTAGCAGTAAGCGTGGAATTGCCGGTAAAGCACTACGCACTACTTATCACTGGGGGCGTTCCATCTTGTGACGTTGCCCCGGCTCATGTTGTGGCCTCACCAGCGGTTCTCGTGAGAATCCCGTCATGGTACAAGTTAGGACTAGACCTGAAACACGGCATCATGCGCTAGGAGGAGGAGTGTCCTTTCGATATGCAGTTTTGTTGTGCTTATAGCTCTAATGGTTGATCTAAATCCGTGCAGTCGGGACTTTCCTGGGCCTCCTCTGCTTCTGTGTAACATCACTCGTCTACATGTAATTGAGTGCTATACTGTGTAGATGGCACCGTCCTGAATTGTTTTAGGAGTTCCGTCCTGATCATTATCTTAAGTTGGCAGCTTTTACAGCCAATGACGAGCTGCAGAGAATCCGCTGGATAAGGTACCTTATCTGTACATACCTAGATAGCTTGCATGCCCACTTTCGGTGTCGTTCGCCCGTCCAGTTCCGGCATTCGAGGAGGATTTAATAGCGGGCCGTCTGCGGCCGAAGCCGTATATTTGGCCACCAAGTTGCCCCGTAGAACTTGCGTTACTGGTGCTGCAACCGCCCGCAACGCCGTTGACTGCGCCTAGGATCGGGAGTTCAGCGTGTAGAAATGCTGCACTTTTGTTTCACCTCCTTGACCCTACAGAGGTTGCTGCCGTGGATTGGCCAAGTTCCAAGCAACCCACCGCGAGAGTTAGTTAACCACCCATACCGAGATTTACTTATGGCTTAAGTCTAGTTGATCCATACATCAGTGCCAAGTACCGAGTGGTCCCCTAAGTACAGTACATTACTATCGAGTTGGGCAACAATGTTGCCGAGCCCTGCCGACGGATGGCTCGGCGAGGGACTGGTAACTACAAGGTACGTTCAAGACTGCTAAGATGAGATATCCCTAGCTGACGTGCGGGCCATTCCATCAGATGGAGGCGGCGTTCGGGGGCTGTCAGCGCTTTACATCCTGCGCCACCTGATGAAGCGCATTCATCACAAGAATCCACCCCGACCATGTGAATACTTCGACTTGATAGCCGGTACGAGCACCGGAGGGTGAGATGATGCTGTTCACCAGTACTTGATTGCAAGCAGTCTGATATGTACCAGCCTTATCGCCATCATGCTCGGCCGACTCCACATGAATGTCGAGGATTGCATCGAGGCATATGGGCGTCTTTCCGAGCGCGTCTTCAGACCTAAGCGTTCGCAGCACAATTATTTCGGCAGAGGCAAAGATTTTGCAACCCTTTCCGGGGCATTTGATGAAGAAGAACTTGCGTCAGCCTTCCGGGACATCGTAGTGCAAGCCGGCCAAGACGGCGACGCCAAGCTTCTGGAAGACGACCCGCTGTGCAGGATGTGAGTACTGCCGCGTATCAGAGGAACAAAGATGTAATGGGAGATACTTACCTGCTTTGAACCGGTAGCTTCGTCTGCGCCAGGCGGGCAGAAGTGAATAAGCCGGTGAGGCTGAGAAGCTACGACACCCCGACGGCAGTCCTTGAGGTTGACTGCACCATTGTTGAAGCAGCGAGGGCAACTTCGGCAGCCTCGACCTTCTTCAAGCCTGTTGTCATCCAGCGTCAGACGTTTGTGGACGGTGCAACGGGATGCAACAATCCGGTCGAGGAGGCCCTAGATGAAGTGCAGCAGATCTGGATTGGTGAAGGCCGTCGCATCGAGCGATTCCTTAGCATTGGCACCGGCGTGCCAGCCATGGAAGCCTTTGGCAAGAATCTCCTGCAACTGGCCAGAATCTTGAAGAAGATTTCAACAGACACAGAGGAGACTGCGGAACGGTTCGAAAAGACGGCCGTGCGTGCTAACGGCCTCAGCGGGCTGTACTTCCGCTTCAACGCCCGTGGCCTAGATAGGGTGGGATTGGAGGACCACACCAGCCTAGGCTTGGTTGCTGCAGCAACCAACAGCTACCTGAACGAGTACCAGACCTTACAGAAGCTGAACGCCTTTGCGGCGGCAATTCCATGTACGTAAAGAAATCTTTTATCTGTTACGGAAGTTGCAGATAGGAACGGCAAAACATCATAACATAGGGAGCTAACGGAAACGCTCGTGCTGAAAGCCTTTCTCAATCATGTCCAGCAACAAGTCTATCTTCAGTCCTTGCGGACATACGATGTCACCGGCGAGCTGCGTAGCGTTGCTTCCCCTGCCGGAAGCACACTCCAGTGGATCCTAGATACCGACGAGTTTCTCTCCTGGTCCACTGGCACCGAGAGGCCGATCCTCCTCATCAAGGGCAAGCCCGGCTGCGGGAAGAGCGTTCTTATGGCCTTCCTTCACCGAAGCACAGACAAAGCTTCGGTAGCTTTCTTCGCCTGCAAGCAGACAGACAACATCCGGCGATCCCCTGAAATGATTTTGTCTTCCCTCTTACGGCAGATTCTGTCAGCACAGCCCAATCTCTTCCGTTACGTCGTCCAGAAAGGCCCCGGCTCCGATTCTTGGACGTACCAGCAGCTGCTCGAGTCCTTCGAAGGGGTTCTCACGTCTGCAGATAATACTGGCGTTACCTGCATGATTGATGCTCTAGATGAATGTCACGAGGCTTCCCGAAGGCACTTCATCAAGGATCTCTCCCGCCTGTCAGACCTGATAGGGAGGAGGTCCAGCGCCGGGTACTCGCGTATTATCATCAGCGCTTGGAACTGGGCCGACATTTCCTTTCCCTCAGCCATCGAACTCAACCTGGATTCGGCGCCGCAGATGAGGGAAGATCTCAGCAAATTTATCTTCCTCAAGGTTGACGAACTGATCCGCGCGCGTCCTTGCTACGCCTCCGAGGTACATCTCATCTGCGACAGTCTCTTGGAACAAGCCGACGGCATGTACCGCCTCGTGGAGCTGGTCGTATCGGACCTCGAGTATATGACGGACTCGTCACCAGAGGCCATCCAGCGCACGCTTCGCTCCGTACCTAAAGATATTGGTCGGATGTACGACAGGATTTGGAGCCGTATTCCTATTGTGGACGTCGACCGTGCGAAAAGAATCTTCACCTGGATCCTCTGTTGCCTATGTCCACTGAGCCTCGATGCTCTGCAGGTAGCCATTGCCATTTCAAACGTGCGTGGGGCTGTAGAGTTCAAGAAGATCCAACGCAATCTCCCCGTTGACGTTGCCCGGGACGTGTTGGGTTTATTTGGTCCCCTAGTCAAGATCGGGGGCTCATCGGTCGATGTCTCACATCCCTCTGTCAAGGATCACTTTCTGAACGCCAAAGATCAACTTCACAGCAGGTTTACTTTCTTCGACGACAACCAGATTCAGCCAGATGAGGCACACTCCTTTATTGCAATTAACTGTTTGCGTTACTTGAACGCATTTGATTTGCCCATTACGACTACTCTGGGGAGAACAACAAACCAATTCCTTGATTACAGCCTGAAGTACTTCGCGAAGCACCTTACCCATGCTCCTCCACAGAACGAAGATCTCGACGCCGAGATCATGGCATTCTTTCGGAACGGACAATGGTCAGGATTATGGGTGCAATCAGTCCCACATGACTTCATCTTGGCTCCGGGTGTTTTCATCCCGAGCGTCGACGATGTCCTACTGTTTGCTTGCTACTACGGCAGGACGTCCATCATCCGGGAGCTTCTATCAAGCGGCAATCTTCCCTCGAAATTTACTTGCCGGGCAGGCTTTTGCGCCCATATGGCGGTTCGATCCATCTACCTGTCTATCGTTGGATTGCAGGAACAAAGCGTAATCGAGACGATTCTTATGTTGGACAAGCTGCTCATACGTGACTGGAAACCCTTGCAGTTTTTATCTCTAGCCTTCGGCCAGGAACCGGAAGAATCGACGGGGCACGTATCACCATCTTCGGCACGGCCACCCCTTGCTGGCGAGGAATCGCAGATGACATCGCCCGCGGAAGAAGAAAACAAACTGCCCCTCGATGTCGACTGCCATGTGGACCTCCTGGGGAATTCAGAGCTTGGAGCCCAGGGAGAGATGTACGTTTCTATGACAGAGCGCATCCATGCGATGCAAATGGAGCAACAATCTTTCAGTCGGCGCGCAGCAGACGTCGAGATCCTGCAGCAGCGAGTCATTCGAGTCTTCCGGACCCTGCTACCTCGAGACTCTTTCGGCGGGCATCAGGAGACCGTCTTGCAGGATACGGATTGGGTCTACAATACAGCCCTGATGATCAGCTTCTACTTTACCTGGACGTACGGCGTCCAGTCCACCGACCTTCTAGCCCGTAACAGCCCGGCACTCATCGAGGCCGCAAGGTCAAACAGGGCCCAGGCATTCAAGGCACTACTTGGACAAGGGGCACAAATCCGCGGCACAAGAGCCGAGAATGGTGCAACAGTATTGCATCTCGCAGCGAGGGTGGGAAATGCCGATGTCGTGAAGGAGATCCTTGCGGGCAATGACTGCCATGTCAACTCGGTCGATAATTATGGCATGACGCCGCTGCACTATGCCTGTTCACGGTATGAGATATGGGACTCCAATCCAATAGTCCAAGAGCGGCCACCCTCGATATCCCGGCCCAGGGTTGTCGCGATGCTGCTCCGAGCAGGGGCTGACCGCGTGGCTCGAGATCGTAGGACCAACACGCCCTTCCAAACGTTGTCCCGCGTCTTCGTGCCTGAATGGGACGACATTAAGAAGCACTCGGGCCTCAACTGGCGAGAAAGCGACCTGAACGAGACGATCGAACTGCTTCTTCAGGACCTCGCAGACGCCGTCGAGTGGGACAGCCACGGCGTGACACCGCTCCATTACGCAGCGTATGTCTGGCCGCTCTCGGCCGTAAAGCAGCTTCTAGCTTTCCTCGGCACATTCCTCGTCACCGGCTCCCTTGTCGACCACCTCGGGTACACTCCGCTCCACTATGCCGCCTTTCGGGGCTTCGACAGTTCCGAACGGGTTATAGACCTCTTGTGCCAGGCCGGCGTCGACCCGCGTGTGCAGCCTATCACCGGCGAGAGCGCGTTGGATGTCGCCCGGAAATACGGACGGCGGCCCAACGAGCAGGCGCTGGCCAAATACGAGAGGGAATTTGACGAGGAGGCGCGTAAAGCGATGGGGGCCACCCTCCCCAGACACGGCACTCCAGGGCAGCCTGACTTGAGCGATGTTCTCCGACAGCTGGCTAAAGAGTCTCGGGCGCTCGGAGGTGTCGTCAGCCCTGTATCATTCAATCCGCCCTCGAGCCAGATCGTGTATCACTCGTGCATCTACGTCCGGACTTCTACGTCGTCCATGGATTTGCAGGTTACAGGTGCGAGACAGCACCGCCCCCCCATGTACCCAGACCCCTGGGCCAAGTGTACGGACTATCAAAGCATGCAGGTTAGTCCTCCAATGTCCGTTTACAGCATACGTATTCCCTGTACACTCCGTCACGGGTCTCACGGGTGCCGCTGACTAACGAGGATGCGTCAGCTTCAAACCCAAATTCAGTGGCACAGCAGTTCCTCTCCATGAGAAAAGGAGGACAGCACGTTGCAGAGACGAGCATCCCGCGCGACCTCCTCTCCATGCTCTCTTACCGAATATACGACCTGCGAACCGTCGAACCCTTTGGTCAGATTGACCAGAAGCCGCTCATGCGACCCGTCTCCCAAGACCTCCTGAAAGCAATAACGACTATGACAGATTCCAACTACCCATAACGTGGTTTACCACCAAGTGAGACATCCCACCAAGCGAGACAGTTTCCGACCGCGTCGCAACCTCCCAACTCAATCAGCCCACTACACAACAACAAAAATCATGCCTTGCAAGGTTGACAAAGCCCGAGTCGTATTAGCTATTCAAGCTACTAAATCGCCTCGAAAATTAAGCGTCCGACAAGCTGCACGGATATACGAGGTCCCACATGCAACACTTGCGCGTCGCGTACGCGGGATCCAACCACAAGCCAGCAGACGCG
>SMOB01000085.1:0-10605 GCA_007388105.1 Coniochaeta prunicola
ATACTTGAGCGAATGTGGTGATCGCTACGATCGCCGAAGATCGTGTCGCGTGTGATCGCTCCTGATCGCTGACGATCAGTGCGATCCCTTCACGATGCCACGTGACTCGGGTCCCTGGTTCATGCGGCCAGATAAGCTGTGGCGGCAGGATTCCTTATCCATTGGTGGGGTGCCCTCCCGTCACATGTAGGTTTGTAACACAAGAGTCGAGACCGGCTCCACAAACAAGACGTTAAGCTTATGTAGTAGTTTGGAATCACTTGTAGGCGGGTATAATATCATCATGTTAAGGGTAATCACGCGAGTGTGGTGCACAATGTTTATGTAGGGTGGTGCATGTCCTCGGGTCGTTGGACTTGGCAGAGTGTGCCTGAGGTGTTGTGCAATGATATGGAATAAAACATGACGCTACACAGCAGTCTGCACCTCTCAAGCAAAGCCGCCTCCACTACTTGAAGGTCCAAGGTGATAACCCAAATAGTACTACTCAAACTTACGCGCTCAAACTATCACACAGCCTTATTCCAGGCGGTGCCAGCAAGAATCTCGTCTGTTTTCAGAATCCCTGAAATTTGTAATCCTATTTTTATGCCCTTTTGAGGATGTTCTGGACGATAAAGCTTCAACTCTGGACATTCAAGTAGCAGCAGTATCTATGCCCGAGTCTACACGGTTGCACTTGAGGATGTCGGCAACCCTTATCAGGTTCGATACCGTATTCGAACGGGGAGCATTCTAGGAATGAGGAGGGGAGGGCAAACCGGCTACCACGAGGGTAGCTTTGACTTTTTCGCTGATAGGGCTCTCTCTGTGTCTCTAGTCCCGGATGGCGAATGGGAAGTCTCTTGAGATGAATGTCGACACTGCATTTATGCTTAGGTGTTTATAGTGGAAGCAGATACTATCCGGCATGTACTAGGAGAGGAGCATCTGGACACACTCAGCAGCATGCAATGTTGCATCGACATTCTGGAACCAAGGCTGACGGGCTGAGGCTGCGTCGCTTGAGGTGCAGGTGATGAAGACGAGGCTTAGCAAACAGATAGAAAGTCTTCTCCCAGCCGGTAAAGAGGTGATGATGAGTGAGGGTCAGTGCAGGCTAACGGTTCCGTCCACCAGTCAAAGTTTGTAATACTTTAACTAATCCAGAGCCTGGAACCTTATTACACAGTTCATGGAAGCACAGCTGAATTACTATCCTCGCCCTCTGTCTAGTCCGTTGCTCGATTAGCAGAAATAAGTACAATTAGGCAGGGCGATAATATATAATCTAGTAAGTAATAGTAGACGTTATAAAATACTTTAGTAACTTGTACAGCGGAGAGCTTCCAACTCTCGATACTAGGTAGCTTTAACTAGTAGTATACGACCTCGACATCGTGTATCTTACATAAGGTACGGTAGGAAGTAATGAGATTGGAGGTACCCTGGACTCTATCGAGCGGGGTTCGGCTACTGCCGAGAACGGCAGGGGTGCTAAGAGCGCTAACTAACGTTAGCCCACACCACCCTAGTCAAAGATCGAAGATTTGCCACCTCGGGCAAGTTGATCGCTTATTCCAACATCAGACGATAACTTCTGAAATCAGAACAACTCCCCCGACGGTCTCCAGCACGTGGCTTTCGTCATAGTAACTGCAGGGCGTCGTGTAAATGTCTGGAGATGTGGGCGGCTACCAAGAGCTAGACTGGCGTGGCCGAAGTCACAAGGGCCGTTGCGTCTACGGCGGCATCTACAAACCGGGCTCACCGCTCGCCGACGAGCACGGTTTTCGGAAGGACGTCATGACTGCCCTGAAGGAGCTTGACATTCCAGTGATTAGCTACCCGGGCAGCCGCGGGCGGTGCACGGAGCCGTACCTGTAACTTCGGGACTGGTACGCTCGACGAGGCCGCTGGCCTGAGTCGAGTACTGCAATGTCACCAGGGACACGTACTAGCGAACATGCGGCGCAGGAACGGGCACTTCGAGCAGGTACGGGGGTCAAGTTCTGGCGCTCGGCAACGAGGTCTGGGGGCCCTGGCAGGCCGAGAAGATGACCAAGGAGGAAGGAACCCCGACCCGAAGGGGTTGTTCGAGCCAAAGCAGAGATAACTCAGCTCCAGAGACCTGCCCCTGAGACGCACAACGCGCAGTAACAACGCAGTTACTGCATCCATACTGAGATCAGTTGATCACGGCCCATTTGGCCAACCCCTCAGCTTCGAAGGTCTGTCTACTTTGCTCGCTACCAAATGGTACACTCACGTGGTTGCTACTTCTAACAGTCTCGGGGATGTCCCGGTAAGTTCGTATTTGAGTGGCAAACAAGGTATTGCACAAGAAGTATATTAAGCCTGCTAGACAGCTAGATAGATTCAACTCAGCCAAGCCAATCCTTCATTTTGAGCAGTCGTTTTCGCATCGGTTATATGGTCCACCTGGTGATGATAGATTATGCTACCCCGCAATCCGTAGGATCTGGGTGTATGCATTGGTGGCCGTGTTGCCCCATGTTCGTACTTCCTACATGCCGCAAGAGTGCATTCGTAGTGTAACTAGGCTTGCTTGGCATTTGCCCTTAACCTCCTTAGTTCAGTCTGAGATCTCGATCGCAACATAGGTAGTAGAGAGCAGAGCTTGGGCCTCACAAGAAGAATGGACTCCCGTGGGGACCCGGACCAGCATACAGTTAGGTGGATCCTCAGATAATGCAAGGAAACCTACCTGGGTACCTGCCTATTATAGCAGCCAAGCCGTGTGGAAATGCATTCCTACGTAGTCTTCTCATGCAGCCTGATATCAACCCACGAAGGTCTATATGCTGTCAACGGTTAGGATTCATGACCGTGCCACAGTCCGGCAGTCCCCCAGTAGACATAGCCCGATAACGCGGGCTGTAAACATTGAATGGCCCAAGTCCTTGTTATAACTTACAAGTCAAGCAGTCTTCCATGTTGCTAAGATATCTACCTCCGGCATTATCTAGGTCGTGACCAAGACACGAGTCTAGTATCCATGAAATTCTACCACCAAAATGAATCCACATCCTGAACCTGCCACTTCCAAGAGCCTTGTGTTCAACTTGACAACCCAGGCAGTATTTTCAGATCCTCCTCCCTCCTCAGACTCCTGTTCTATTATCCAGGGAACAACATCGAATAAAGGGGAATGGCCTGGAAAATCAATGACAGATGTCAATGACAAAAAAAGGGCACAAAATCGAATTGCCCAACGCAAACATCGTAAGTCCCCCGTGCTTATTTTCTCTTTCCCTCGTGGACCGACATGAAATACGTTACACAACGGGACCGCGATAGGTTTCTCACATGACGTATAAATCTATTATACTAACAAATTTGGATAGGAGACAGATTAAAGAGGAGGATCGAAGACTTAGAAGAACAGCTTCAGGCCACCAAAACATACCCCAAACCAACCAGAGACAAGACTCCATTCCGCGTTCAATTATTTCCCAACAATGAAGGACAGGCAAAACCAAGCCCAGTAGGCCAAGATCATGAACTGTCTGAGATTTTACCCGAAGATGAGCTCTGGGGTTCTCATGAGAATTGCACTACCGAATGGTTCTCTTTATCACTTGATGAACCTGCTATCCCTGAAGATGAGCCGCTTGAACCACTTCTCACTCGAGTGACATCGCAGGACATCATGGCAAATGGTATTCATAATAAGCCTGCCTTCGAGAACCTCACCTTGTCATATGGAGATTCCCATCTTTCGTCGGAAAAATTGCTTTTGAACAACACAGACCACCAAAGGCCCTTCAATTCTTCAGGGCGGCCTTTCTGTAATAAGTGCGTCCCTAGGATGTTTCTCCAAGGATCAAGCACGGAAGACAGAATCACCTTCATCTTGAACTGTGCCAAGGCGGCAGGATTCGAGGATTTTGAATCCTTAGTTGCGGATTACTATACTGGTACGTTTGATGTCCTGTCTGCGACACACGAAGCACAACGTGCGAGTCGAAGTCGGCGGCTGGGACCCATGTTGCAGCTCATAAGGAAAAGCGCCGAAGCTTGGTTAGACTACGAAAGTCTTGGATACAGGGACGAGATCTTCAAGGCTGCAGAGACCCTGTACCGAAGGGAACTGCAGAGGGCCATTGGTAGTGGCACGCTACAGACGATAACTCAGTTGGCCATGGGCGACAAAGAGGAAATGCGAGACGCAATTCGGACGGAAAAAAGAAAGCTCCAAGAACAAGTAAGTGCATCAATTTCAGATCAGCTCAGTGGTGGGTGGTCTGCATGCTGTATACCAAGTCTAATCCTATGAACTCAAACAGTTGCCGAATCTTTGGACATGCTTATTTGAGCTTAGCAACTTGAAGTGCGACACTGATCAGCCTTCCGAGCTTTCCTCCTCGGCTCTCTCTGTCATTATTGGTCTCATCTGTAACTATCTCTGAGCTGTCCTTCGAATATGCACGTGAGCAATCTAGGTCTAAACCTTCAGTTATCTTGAGCAGTGAAGTGAATTGGCGTTATTCGGTTTTGTCCTGGAGACGTTAATGTAACGTATTGATCTCATCTTCAGTACGATTACTTCTTATGGAGGCCTGAGATACTAGACATAGCTTATAGGGATCACGTCTTTTCGAGTCAGTCTCACACATTCACCATGCTAGTCGATTTCGGCACTGAATCAATTTGTAACTTGGATGGATTTGTATGGAGTGAGTCGCTAAAGCGCTTCAAACATATTTTGCATCAAGTTTAGGGTAGGAAGAACCAGAATGCCTAGATCAGAGGCGGGAATACCTGCCAGGAACTCCTGCGAATATTATCTAATAAGAGCTCCATTAATCAACGCAGATGCCGTGACGTGTCTTAACGCCATCGTCGACGCGATCGACACAGATGCCATGGCGGGTAGCAACACCATCATCGACGCGGTCAACGCAAATACCGTGGCGTGTCGTAACGCCGTCATCGGCGCGATCAACACAAATGCCATGACGTGTAGCAACACCATCGTCAACTCTGTCAACGCAAATACCGTGGCGTGTAGTAACGCCGTCGTCGACTCGGTCAACGCAGATGCCGTGACGTGTAGCAACACCATCGTCAACACGGTCAACGCAAATGCCATGGCGTGCAGTTACGCCGTCATCAACACGGTCGACACAAATACCGTGGCGAACGGAGACGGCATCCGCCTCACCCTTCTTAGGGACGAACGACCAAGCAGCCGTGAATGCTTTCTGAGTCGAGTTTCCGTCGAGAGACACAGCCGGAATCATAACGCTGCTGCGGCCGTACGTAATCTCCATGAGCTCCTCCTCGCTCTGATCCCGCTCATGATCAATCAACTGGACACCCAACACCTCATCGAGCCCCGTTTCCTTGAGGACCTGGACGAGGTCCTTTACAAAAGCGGCAGGGAAGACCGGTTTCTCCAGGTTCGCCACGTCGCGCTCGGGCACGAACTTGAACTCGGTCGGCTTGAGGTCTCCGCCGAAGACGCGCCACGAGTGCGGCAGGAGCGATCCGCCGGTGATCTGCTCGTCGTCGTCGCCGCCGGAGACGACCCACGGGGAGGAGACGGGCCCGAGCTCTACGATCTTCTCGTCGGGCGCTACGTCGTAGTGGCGGTGGAGGAGGGCGACGCCGAAGACTTCGTTGACGCTGTGGCGCATGAAGACGTCTCTGCGATAAAAGTTAACATGAGGGAGTGAAGGTCTGTAAGGGCACCATCCAGAATATACCTGATGCAAGAGCGGATGTGATTATAGCCGGCAAGCTCATCCAGCTTCTTGGCGGAGCTGGCGATAGTTGGCAAGGCCTCGACGGCACGGTGGTCGTATGGGGAAGGCACGTAAGTCTGTACGGCAACGGCAGCCATTGTAAGTTTCAAGAGTGAGTATTTAAGATAGAGAGTGAGTTTCTGCTTAATACTTGTTCCTTGGTGTTCAGTGATTTGAAGATCTCTGTTTTCCGCTCTCGTCGCGAACCTCATGGCCAGGATATATAGCAATTGTCAGAAAGTGGCCAGCATCGAAATTAGCCCATCCTTGAAACCTTGAAGGCGGGGGTGTAAGTGCGCATTCCTACTTGGGTTTCTGATTTAGTCAGTGTTGCCATCCCCTCCACATAGAAGGATGGCGAGCCCGGATCAACCCCCGGAGCCTTGGACCGTCCCGCCCACCCCGACCGGGTCAGCGTTCACGAGCTATAATCAACGCCAAGCAATCCACGGGAGCGTACGTTGATACACTCAATCCGTGAGAGGCATGAAGTCGAGTGGGTTTAGTTAGAAACTTCCGAATACAGAAAATGTCTGTCAGAACGGGCGTATGACCCCGTAGTCATGCATGACCTCGCAGTGTAGTACCATGCAGTCATGCATGACCTTGCAGCGAACTGTTCGGGCATAAACAGCAAATATGGGCACTATCATGAACTTCCAACACATTACTCCCAATTCTTCCAAATCCCAGCAGAAATTTCTAGAACAATTTCATCGGCGGAAAGCTTTGGACTTAAATTGGCGATACTGTGGATGCGATCGAAAAGTCATGGCTATGGTCGACACGAGATCTGGGGAAGCTAACCTACCCCCAAACGATGCTGCGGCTCCATGTGACTCCAGAACCAAGCGCGAGGTCGTGTTTTAGGCGGAAACTACTGGTAATCTGGAAAATGCTAACTAAC
Source organism: Coniochaeta prunicola (assembly GCA_007388105.1). Classification (NCBI taxonomy): domain Eukaryota; kingdom Fungi; phylum Ascomycota; class Sordariomycetes; order Coniochaetales; family Coniochaetaceae; genus Coniochaeta; species Coniochaeta prunicola. The sequence continues at coordinate 6,658 of SMOB01000085.1, forward strand.
TGTTTAATAGTACAAATATTCCAAATATTTACCAGTCTATGAGGAAGTCAGGCTTTCGCCCCTTCAGCCCTTCTTTTTTCGTGATCGCGGAAGTTTTGCAGATAAGGAAAAACGACATCTGCTTTCGAAGGAGAACCCCAGTCTTAAAGCTATAGATCTGACTCCGGGCATCGGAACTGAGATCAGGGGCATACAATTGTCGCAGCTGGATGATGTCCAGAAAGACGAGCTCGCCCTCCTGGCGGCAGAACGCGGTGTCGTCATCTTCCGAGACCAAGATTTCAAGGACATCGGGATCGAGGCACAGAAGGCGTTTGGGTCGTACTTTGGTCCGCTTCACATCCACGTAAAGTCTCCAATCGTCTCTGAGTCTCCGTGATTTTAGCTAACCCGTGGGGGATTCGACGACTAGCCCACCGGGGCACACGTCCAGGGTCATCTGGAGCTAAACACGATATATGTCGGGCCATATAGTTGCGGAGCCCTCCAAAATAAGTCCAAATACTTGAATGCTGTCGGCTTCCACTCAGATGTGTCCTTCGAGCGCCAGCCGCCCGGAGTCACGATTCTAACAATGCTTGCGATCCCGCCGACTGGCGGTGATACCGTGTGGAGTTCGCAGACCATCGCCTATGAACGCTTATCAAAGCCAATGCAAGCGTTTCTCGAGACTCTGCGCGCCGAACATAGCGGGTTTGCCCGCGGGGGCGGGAAGTTTGTACGACGCGATCCTATCAAGACGCAACACCCGATAGTGAGGATCCATCCGGTATGTGCAAGATTCCCTGGTAAGCATATGGACAACAGTATTATTGAACCATCTATCAGGTCACTGGTCGGAAGTCTCTCTTCATCAGCCCAGGCTATGTCAAGGAAATAGTGGGACTCAAGGGAGAAGAGTCAGACGCAATGATGAAGCTGCTGTTCGCGGTACGTTTGGGAAGTTTTCCTTCTGTAGCGAATCCTTTCGCTAACTATCTAATTCCTAGCACATTGCCCAGGGGCTGGATTTTCAAGTTCGCGTAAAGTGGGAGGAGGGAACTGTGGCGATATGGGACAACAGAGTCACAACACACACTCCCATCCCCGACTATGACTTCAGCAATGCGGACGGGTTGCGACACGGTTTCAGAATGGCAGCACTAGCTGAGGAGCCGGAGGAGGTCGGCGGGCTGAAGTCAGCCTATTGAAGACGGCATCCACTTGCAGATTGTATTTAATGGTGGATGACGGTGTATTGAGATCACATCTTTGGTAGCCTGACCTTATGTACGCACGTTAACTATCATGTCTTCTCCCTTAGTATACATGTATCTATGTCAATGAAGTAGAGATAATACATTTGGCAGGTTGACAGACAGTAATGCTTCCCTCGGACTGACTCTCAACTTATCAACTCCAACGACCCATTAGAGTGTCCATGCCCTGTGTCTTGGCCTTGTCCCTGATCGATCCTCTGATTTAACGATCGCCAGGAATTTCAATTCCTTTGAATAGTAATGTGGCAGCTCTGTTGCGTCTCTGACAGATCTCCTCTGCCCTTCACCGCTCCCCAGGACTGGTTCATTGCTCTTGAACGCGTTGCTGAGAATCAATGCTCCATACACCTATTGCGGCCAGACCATAAAGTCCAGCGGCAATGAAGAAAGGTAGTGCGACTGCCAGACCGCCTCGTTCAAGTCCGGCAGAAAAGGACAGCCCAAGTAACGGCGATGCCAGGAGGACGGCGATACCTTCAAAGAGAGACATTGTTGTATAGAGAAAAGCGATGCGATTCCCGGACACGAGGGAGGTTACGAATGATCGCATGGCATGAGCGTAGCCGTTTCCGAACGTGTATGCGATCATGACTTGGGCTGGGTCAGGCAAATTGTAATCCTTAAGCGGGCGACGCTTTTGACTTACAGATGATGAACACGGGGGCAACTGGCGCAAGTGCCATGCCTAAGGATCCCAGCGCGAGGAAGAGGATGCAAGCTCTAGCAAGAGCCAGGTTCGCTGCCGTAGCATGCGTTTTTCTTCGCAACAGCCAAAGGTATGTCTGTGGAAGCAGCAGGATGAACAGAGGAATCTGTACCGCAGCTTGGATGGAAAGGAGAAAATTAGTCTGGCCAATGCATTAGTCTCCGCTCCATTGAGTGCTCGCCGCAGCGATCTCGATCGAATCAAACCTACGCGGCTAAGAGGCCACCCGAACCTGACAGACATGTACTGTAAGATCAACTCTAGGATAGGCCGAGCCATCTTTTGAACAATTAGCGACAGGAGACCAATGAGAAGAGTTCGCTGAACGAGTAAGGACCCGATATCTCCGCGTATGAGTGAAAGCATTCCTAACAATCTTTGCTTTGTCCTGCTCATGACTGTCGGTGCAGCTTCATCAAAGTTTGCTCCATTGGCGCTGCTTTGTTCGACGTTGGCAACACTTTTGCTCTTTGGAGCGGCTTCCCGAATGAACAAGAGGGCGAGGAACCCGAGGGCCTCGAGAGGAATTCCGACGAAGAAAGCAAAATATGGACCCAGGTATTCCATGAGGAACGAGCTCACGGGCGGTGAAACGAGTTCCGAGACAAGTATAGCAACATTGACATAGAAGAATACCTGTGTCCTATACAAAGATCAGCTGAGACCAACTAGGATTTGTTAATCCACTGACCGAGTTTCTTCCGGGCTGGCATCCGCTATCATGGCCAGAACCACAGCGCTAATGACAGTCGAACCACCGCCGACCAGCAGAAAGGCAGGGGCCGCATAGACGGCCCACACGGAGAAAGTGTTATAGAAGTAAAGGACAACAAAGGTGCAGAGGTGCATGGCAATCATGCCAAGCAGACTGATTCCAGCGACCAGTTTCCGGCCTTGGGCATCGGCCAAGATGCCATATGGTACAGCCAACGCCAGACCGGGTAGACCCTCCAGCATTCCTAGGAAACCCCTCAGTTTGGCCAGGGAGCTCTGGACCTCCTTCACCTTACACAGGTGCTCGGGTATGCTGCCATCGACGCCGATGACGCTGGGATCCGAGGCGCTGTAGAAGTCGCGACAGAGTCTAAGTTCGAGCATCCGGATCCTGGGGGCTTGTCCCATGAAGGCCGGGAAATCGACCAGCAGAATGAACAAGCCGCAGAGATAGAGGGTCGACCATGTTTCGAGGTGCCTATACAAGATAATCACCCAGTTCTTCGGCTGCTGGGGTGAGTCGGCGTGCTGGCTCGTATCCTCAGCGGATGGACTGGAGTGGCACGGATTTGCGTCCGGGTCTCGGCTTCCCAGAAGCGGCGAAGTTTCTGTCGTTGTTGGCCGGCCTTGCTCCATAGCATGGCCAGTTGAAGTTGCGACGAAGATCAGGAAATCGAGTGAAGATCGAGAGAAGTCAGCTACCCAGAGGCGTTGATGATGTTTGACCTGTGGTGGGGGTCAGGAACGGCATCCCTGACGCACCCGGGGCCCGTTGCGAGAAACCACCTTCCTACTATAGTATTGGAAGAAATCGCTCTGCACACCTAGGCCGTCCGCACTATACAGCGCCTCCTGCCTGCAGCTTAGTGGGTCGGCCCGTTACGATTTGGGATGCAGCACTAACAATGTGCTCTGCATTGCCTGTGACTGTGCCGTACGGGGTATTTAATCCAGTATGACGTTGAGGGAAACTTCAGGCAGGTGTGACAGTATCGGTATCAGATATCAAATCCCATCCCGATTGGCGGAAAGAACACGCCAGGTTAGGAGGCGGCACAGGAGAGTTGGTCACGTGGCCTTGAGACTTAATGACTTCAGTTGTTGCCTTATAACCAACCACCGATCTAGAGCGGGGGGAAATGTCACGGAACAGCAAGAACAGTACCAAGGGCAACTCGAACCAGTTCGAGTTGCTCAACATTGAGGACGACAGTACGAACGACAATGTCGGTAGCATCACGGTGGCCAATTCGACAAAGGCGGCCAACG